>JAOQGH010000012.1:150609137-150653038 GCA_025769975.1 Gallinago jamesoni
GGTGCTCAACAACTCCCAGAGGTTTATCAGGAGTCTGATGCTCAGAGGAGGAGGAAGAGGACTCAGTAAAGATAGCTCAGTAAAGACAGAGTAGGGCTGCAGGGCTTGGACTCACAGGTTTGAATGTGATCTGGTTTGTTAACATCATGCTGAATCTTATCAGGATGAGGTTGCTCTCTGGAATGTGCCCTGGACCCCTAAAATATCTGTATTCTTGAAAATTAGGGATGGAGGATGCAAGTAGAAGGAGTCTCTCCTGCCTGCAGAAGGTGGCTATCAGCTCTGTAGGCTATCACATGAGTCCTTGAGCTACTGGAGTCTTTAGTGTAAGGTTAGACCAGAAGACTTTCACCTTGTTCGTGATGACTCACCAAACACCTGAGAGAAAACAGAAAGGAGGACTCTCATGGGATACAGAAATACCCCTGTTGCGCTGAGCTCTATAGATGGAAGCTACAGAGGCGTGAAGATGTTTCTTTCTCTCTACATTAAATTTAGGAGGACAGAACTAGGAGGCCATTTCCCAAAGCCAGTTGCCTTCCTAGTGAACTCAACAGCAGGAGGGAGATTGCTTTGTTAGTCATATATGGTTATATGACATATATGATAAGACCTTCAGCCCAGGTATAGGTTTTTTTTTTTTTTTTCCAAATCAAGAGTGTTTATTCTCATGGCATCACTACCCTTTACTTTGAAGAGTCTTTACTCCTCTGGTGCTTCCTTCAGCATTTAAGTATCATATTTAAATCTTCCGTTCACCTTCCTTTTGCAAGGACAAATATGTCAGTATCTTCTGATAAGTCTTATGTTCTCCTCTTAGTTTACCTTTCTCTGCAACTCTGTCTTATTTTGAATTAATCTTTCTCGAACCTGAGCACAAAAAGTAGATTCAATATTTAGATATGGCCGAAGATAGTGTCTGCCTTGTGTTTGCAAAGCTGGAAATAACTCCCCTGATGCATCCTAGATTGACATTTTGCCTTTCAGAGGCATGTTGCTTGTTTGTACCCAACCTGTGCCTTCATCTTCTGCTTTTTTTTCCTGCTCCCTAGGAGTCACTGCACTCTTACAACTTTTGGCTGTAAGGCTCTTGCATTGCACCTGGGGAAACTGAGGCAGAGGCAAGAAAGTGGCCTGGCCTTCACGAAGGAGGCTGTAATCCAAAAATGTTGCTAAGGAGGGAGGCTCTTCAGGCTGGTGCGAGCATCAAGGCTTTGTCCTGCCGTGACTTCCCTCCGACGCCAATGAAGTCTAGGTTCAAATGCCTCCCCGTGAGCAGAGGCTGCCTTTACCAGGCAGGCACTATTATAAGGAGACTGGTTGTTTTTCCTGCTCCTCAGCCTACAGCTCCCCCCTCCCCCCCCTTCCCTTCTTCGCTGGGCAGGGGATGAATGGGAAGAGAGAGACTCTGAGTGGACTCTGTTCTCCAATGCCAGTCGCTGCTGAATTTCAAATAACTCCCCAAACAAAACCCAAACAAGCAGACCCTTGTGTTTCTCTATCTCCTCTCTCTTTGGCCTTAGTCACCAGGCTTGGCAGCACCTCTGCTCTTCTGTGGCTCGTCACATGCTAGGAGGGGAGGATGGGCTGCTTTTTCGTTCTTTTTTTCCCTCGGGAGGGGGGGGCCTGAAACAACAGAGCCCTTTGCCTCATTTGCTTTGCTGAGGACGGAGTGAGGATGGGCTAGAGGAAGGGGGAGGATGGTGCAAACCCCTGCCTTAGCAGGGCTTTTGGTCAGCAGCTAGATGAAGGTTGGTGTCTTCAGAAGAGCTGCTGCCACCTCCCGTCCTTGTCCACTGACTCCCTTGTTCTGGTGGTGTCTGGTCTCCTCTCAGAGGGAGATGGAAAAATGCCACCTGGGCAGAGATGGAGGGAGAGGAGAAGGTGCTGTCTGATGCCCCGGGAAGGTGGCTTCCTCACCTCCTGGGGACATTCACTAGCTGGCTGGGTGTCTTTAATGCAGGTAGCGCTGAAAGGGAACAGCGGGACAAACCTAGCTGGGAGCCGTGGTTTGCCTAGGGTGCTCATCTTGAGAGATCTGAGGCTGATTCTGTTCTCCTGGCAGTGGTGTGCATGGTGGGGTGGGGTGGGGACAGGAGAGGGGAAGAGAGAAGGAGAACACACAACTCCTCTGATCACCTCTGCACCACTGCTCTCGGGGACGTGGCAGTCACAGAGAGAAGGCCAGACTAATTCATGTGATCTGAGCAGAAAGTTTTTTAGGGGTCTTGAGACCCCCAAACTCCCTCCACTTGCGATGCAAGACAGGACTTGAACTCCTTCGACCTGCAGGGAGAAAGGTCTCTCTGGACAGCATGGTGGGGTCAAAGCCATCATAATCTGGAGCAGCTCCTTATGACCTATAGATTTTCAGCAAGCCAAGCCTGATAGACTGGGACAGTGTAGTCTGTCCTCTGGGGGAAAAAAAATTACAAAATTAAAAAAAAAAAAAGGGATTTAGCATCATTTCTTTATCTCTGTGCAAAACTCACTTGAGATGCGCTGTGAGTATCTGGCAGCATATTGCGGTGCTGTTCGCTCCGCTGTGCTCAGGCACAGGTCTCCACTCAGCCCAGCTTTAACTGGAGGAGAGGGGCTGCTCATCCTGGCAGCCCGCTCGGCGTCTGCTGACTTCAGGTGGCACAACATGACCCATTGCTCAGTGATAAGGGATATTAACTCCTGACCGAAATAGGGCAGAAAAAAAAAAAAGAAAAAAAAAAAAACAACCTGAAGTTTGTGGAAAGCCTGTTCCACTCATCTAAATAAAAGCCAGCTTCTGCCTGTCATCTATTGACCAGAAGGAGAAAATCATTAATAGACTTCCTGATTGTCCATGTGGAAGAGCTTAAGTGATAACTGGTGCCTTCGCAAACTCACGGGATGGGTCAGGAGAAGGGAGGCTGACTCCGTCTTGTGGATAAACACGAGTCTTCCTTCTGCAAGGCTCATCCTGACTGCTTTTTTTTCTATGGGATAAACAGCATCCAAGATATTGTTCTTGTTGCTAGTCACAGCTGCTGAATGGCTCACAGGGCTGCCAGAAAATACACAAGGAAGGTATAATTGGGGCGGGGTTGTGCTAACACCTGGTTTCTGGGCTAAGCACAGGAATCCTTGGGTGAGATTCAATGGCCTCCTTTCTGCCTGAGGACAAACTATGTGAACATAGATGTCTCTTCTGGCATTATATGTATATAACATGTAGAGATATATATAATATATATATATTTAAAAAAAATAATAATGCAAGATATTTTATGATGAATGACCTAGACTTGGTACTATCCCAGTGTTTCTCTCTAGCTGAAGAACTGAAGCTGAAAAACTCCTTGGGAATGGTGCTTGGGAGCAGTTGTTTTTTGCATCTGTTGCTATGTATCCAGCACTGATGTGTTGGGCTGAGCTGGTGCCTCTGACAGTATGATGCTCCACTGATTTTGAAAGGTTTTGGCTTTTTCTACTTATACTGAGTACTCTGATTTTGAGAGGGAGCTCCTATTAATATATCTCCTTATATATTCCTACATATGATCTTTATAGCTAACTATATATATGAAATAGAGAACACCTCCAACTGGGAGTGGTATGTAAGGAGTCTTTTACTGCTAGGCAACCACTTCAAATCTAAGGCTGCAAATTGTTACTCAGTCTGTGACAGCTCTTTTAACCCCTGAGCTCTTCTGCTGAAACTGATAAAAAAAGAGGCATTTTGAAATGAAGGTGAATCTAACTTATTCCAGAGACAAAGTACAGATCTTTTCAACATGGATGCTCTCCAAATTGATTGGGGAAAAATAACAGATAAGGATAGTCAGAATTACTAAATAATAATAATAATAACAACAAACAACAACAACACTGAGTTAGGTTAGTCTCTTATTTCTTTCTTTCTCCTAAGAACATTGAGAAAAGATTTTGAATACTTTAGAAGAAACATGCTCGTTCATAACATCTTACCTCAGAACTAATTTTTAGCCAGTGATTTTAGCCAAACGCTCTTTGACTGCTCTATATTCATGATCCCTTTGGTTGAATTCTATATTAAATTATATTTGATAAAATGTAGATCATGAATTTTACTCATAGAGTGGCTTAAGAGAGTCCATATATAATATGTGCAGGCAGTTTTCCAAGCATTTTTTTAAAAAATTAGTTAAGTTGGCTATATATGAACTCTTCCAGATACAGATGTTTGGACTTCTGAAGCCTTATTTCAGCCTTGGGTGTATGTGTGCGTATGTCTTCCTTCACCTGTGTGCTGTACACATACGCATACATACTTTTAGGGCTTTGCTCCTCCATCGTGACCTCTTGAGCTGCTGAGAGCTTGAGATCTCTCAGCCTCTATCTAGGTCCTTGTCACCAGAGGGAGGCAAATAGATGCCTTGGGAAATGGAATAGTTGACCTACAGCTCTTTTGATGGCAAACGTTTTTCCAAATGTTTCACTAATCATCAGAGTACTAATGAGTAATCAACATTTATACTTAAAAGACAGTATATTACTCTTACAGTTGCAAATTTATTGCCTGCTCCTCCTCCTACCCCCACCCCTGGCTCACCAGATTTATGAAATCTGGAGATTCTCCATCTGTAGAAAGAAACCCATAAGAAAAAATATCAGATGGTGATCAGAGGCGAATAGCTGCGGTAATAAGGAATTTGGAAGATTTACAGAACCTGTTGTTGAAGGTTGCATGAGAATCAATTTCTGAAAATGGGATATTAAAAACAAAGCCTTCTTGGATTAAAAAAAAAATAAAAATAAAAGAGTAGCAAGGCACAAGCACAAGAGCTTCTGGAATGGCAACAGCATTTGCCATGCAAATCACTGCACTTTTGATTTTTCCTATACCTGGAAAAGGAGATTCTCTTTCACTACAGTGACTTTCCCATTACCTAAAGCTCAAAGATTAAAAACTAGATGCTTTTACCCTAAATAGCCGTACTGCTGTCTTAAACAGCCTTACTGCTAAAGCTGAATGTGCAAGGATTAAAAGCACTGCTTAAAGGTTAGTTGCATTACTAATTACTATTTGTCATTAATGGCCAATCAGAGAGCGAAGTATTACTTTGTATCTTTCTTCCCATGACCAGTACTAGTGAGTCCCACTGACTTCTTACTCCTATGAAGGATTTTCCTTCTATCCATCTTAAATAACTACCCTTCTAATTTCCTGGAGTATCAGCCAGAGGGGTTGCAGTTCTGTACATTTTTTTTCTTCTACCATTTGTTTTCTGGGTTAGGAAAACAAGGTAAACATAAAAAAATCTTTTTAGAATTTGATCTTATTCACTTGGATGGTAAGGCATTCTGCTTCTTTCTCTGCTCACCTAAATAGAGATTTCCACACCCCACATAAGCAAAATCACAAGATTTCCATTTAAAGCATCTGTGGTCAGGAAAAAAATCCAAATGGAGAAGATTAGTTACCTCATCTTTCATCAGATGATAATGTGCTCTTGCTCCAAGGCTTCCAACTCCCACACTTGTGAAAGGTGTTTTATAGCTGAGCCAGGGAACTCAAGAACCAAATTCTGATCTGTAAACTCTTTCCAAGGCAAGCCTTTCCATGAACCCAGGCTGTCTGGAAGGATAACTCAAGGCTGCCACTGGCCTATGTACCGATGGGGACTCCTGGGTCCACCTCTTTTCTTTATGACGTACCAGGTCTCCTCATTCTCTCCACAGAAAGGTTATTCCTTTTAAGTTTGTGTGTGCCCTGATCTCTGAAAGCGGCTTCAAATCTCTTGCGCCTGTTGCCACTGTAATTTCCATGCTTTAAGGCCTCCAAGGATGCTAAGGAGCCTTCAAAACATTAAAATCAATTTAATCCATATGGACCATTTGTGAGAAGTAGGTGTCCTGGATGAAGAATGGAAAAAGGTGCTAGACTGGATGGAGAGCCAGGAGTGACACCAGAAAAGAGATTTGATAGTTTCCTTTTTGCCTGCAGCTCTCTCAAGGTTTGAGTCCCTCATGTAAATTTGGAACAGGGAATGAAGAAGAGAGCTTTTTTAGGTCCCAGTAGTGACAAGGGGAATAGATGCTCTTGAAGGTTGCCAGAATGCTGACATTTGATAAGCAGCAGTAATGGAAAATTACAGATCTTGACCTCCTCTGGCACAGCAGAGGATGTACCGGCAGATAACCATCCCGAGGGAGAGGAGCTGTGACTGCACCTGGCTCCAAAGGGCAAGGAGAGGACAAACGTCATGGAGGGCTGGAATTCCTAATGCTGCCAGGCCAGACAGAGTCCTGTTGTCCTCGCCTGGGGGTCACCGGGAGTCTCTGCACTGAGGTCTGAATAGTTTGTCCCTTCTGAGATAAATCCCCTTTTGTGATGACTGTCAGTTGTGGACCTTCCTGCCCAACACGTGCATGCTAAATGCTATTTATCTCTTATTTATTTATTTTTTAATCCTCTCCACTTGCTTTGGAATGAGTTGGGTACTTAGCCTGGCTCTACTTCATGGTCAGAGAAGTGAAAAATCAAAACTAAGTGTCTCTCCTGCCCTAATGCAGGTGGTAGGGCTGTTCCAACGTTTTAAGCAATTGGTGTGAAGAGAAAGACATCCTTACTGTATTCAGGACAGCGTCTCATTTCTGAACAGCCAGTCATAAACACCTCTCATTGCATAGTATCTCTATCCACTTCTTATCACTGGTAATGTTCATTTTCACTTCTAAAATCACGCCACACATCCCCATGTTGGAATAGTTTTAGATTTATGCAATTACTGTATGCAACCATGAATGTAATGAACCTCTGACCCTCTCCTGGCTGTGGACTCTTCTCTGATCTGGGTTTTTCCCTGTGATTACACTCATCAGTGGCCTTTCGTGACTGTGAAGACAAAAGGTCTGTGATAACAAGCCTAGGAAGACAGAAGCAAGCTGCTCTATTCCTCCTAAGCCCCATGCTCATTGCTGAGCTGAAGAAACAATCAGTGGATTGCCTTCAGCTTGAGGAGGCTGAAACAGAGCATCAGTGGGATTAGAAAGGCTTAGGGGTATTAGAATAATTGGTGGCACTAATTTTCTATGCTGGAGACTTCCAGCTGAGTAAAGATCCTGCAAGTTGCTGCTCTCTGCAGAGAGAGATGCGCTTTAGGAAAAAAGAGGGGTAGCTGGATGATGCTTAGAAGGAGCAAAGAGATACAGGGGTTAGAGTCACGTTATAAAAGGATACGAGTGCATTAAGATCTGTAGCTTTGGTATTAGGTGAAAAAAATACCCTAGAAAATACCGGGCATAAAGTTTGGTGGAAAGTGTCAACTCAGGGTGAAGGAGGAGGGGAGAGAGGAGCAAGGAACTGAAGACTTCATTTGGAACTTGAACTGGGGAGGGAAAGAGGAGGAATCATTGCATTTATTTCATACCTGGGGAAAGAAAAATAAACCTCTGCCCCATCCTGTGTGTGAGGAAAACCTTGATCTCAGCTGTAGCCTGAGAAGATGGTACGCAAGTACCTGCCCACCTCTATGCTGGGGCCACCAGACATCAGAACTTGAAACAAAAAGAAAACGTGCTGGGACTGGGAAGGAAGAGTAGGGATGAAATGGTGGAAGGAAATGGTCTCTAATGGCCAAAGACAAGATGGATCTGTAAGCTTCATTAGGAAGTTGAAGGAGTTGTGTGGCTGACAGTGAAAAATAAGGGAGGATGCAATGGACTTTTTAAGGATGGCCCATGTCCTGCTTTGAGGGCTTAAATCATGACAGTCCATTACTTGAAATGTTTAGATAGGATGAAATAAATCTTTCCCCGGACTGGAAGCACGTATTCAATGGGACCTGCAAGCTTTTTCCCACTTTGATGTTCCTGACTCCGACTAATACTTTCTCCTCTTGTTACGTACAAAGGCGACCCCGCACAAAAATCAGCTTGTCTCTGATTGCTCATTTTTCCACTGGGCTCACATCCATTCAGTCTCCAAGCGATGGCCTCCATCTCTAGTTTCAAAAGAGAACATAATTTTCTTTTGTAGTTAAAAATAAATGAACTGAAGAGATTTTGGAGATTGGCTATGGTCAAAAATTCTCAAAGTGGTATCGGAAACTTTCTCAGGTGCCTGCCTGATCAGTCTTGCCCTTGTATAGAAAAACACTGTACATCAGGTTTGGCTTTACTTAGCAGTCTTAAATGTGGTCTGTTTAGGGCCATCAAGGCATTTTCAGCTAAAATATTCATCCCTGTGGTGCAGCGTTAAGATTTTTAAACATCCCATCATCCCTCTTGCTCTCTTAATATGGTGCATTGCAGTTTTGTAACTTGTAGGGGTTTTCTTCAGAGAGAGGCTGGGGTTTTGAGTCCTTTTTGTGGTGGATGAGGCAAATCCTTAGTGGACCTTCCATAGCTGCGCAATGCCAGCTGGAGGGTAGACCATGCCTTTTGACCTCCCAGCCTTCAAGTGTGTTTTTCCTTTTAATTCTAAGGACAACAGGAATTTCCTTGGTAGCCTTAGACATTTGGTCCCCAGGAACACCACTATGAGCTCCTCATGGTTACTGCCTGAAGAGTTCAGCAAGTAGCTGGTTAAATCCTGCGGAGGCAGGGAAGATTGTCTTCAAGGAGAGCCGAGAATGCTGCAACTTTGTGAGCAAGACTTCTCTGGATCCATCTTCAGGGAGGTGAGAAGCGATAGCCTATGATTAACTTATGAAGCGCTCGCCCAGGCAACGTCATTACTTTGAACAGGCCCTTGTGAAAATGGGAACTGCCAGAACATGAATTTTTAACGTCTGGGCTGCATTAAGACCTAAACGTGACGGAGACTAAACTTAGAGCCTGAACTCAGAGAGCGGTGCTGCTACGTGCGGCAGAGGCCAGAGATGGGTTTAGGGGGAAAGTAGCTGAGTATTTTTTCAAAGGCCCTTGTGTCGGGAGAAGCTTCACTAGTTTTGGGCAAGGGTCAGCACAAATTAGACTAGTTTCTAGGGGATGAGCACACCCCTGTTTCTGCCTGGGGTCTCCACCAATCTAATGCTTTCTTTCCATCTATCACTGCATTCACCTTCACTCCTGATGTTCAGTCCTCACTGACTCTCATGTGAACCTTCGTCCTCCCAGGCCAATTCTACCCATCTTCTGATGAGTGCTGGTCCGTCCTCTTCATGCTTTGCCTTGCACACATGCTTCCTCCCTGCCATTCCCGGCAGGAAAACTCCTCTGCTCTGAAACCAGGAGCTGGCACTGGAGGGAAACAGCACCGTGCAACCGGAGTGATGTGGGAGATGGCCAGCTAGAGGCTGCCATGGCAACAGCTGGATTTCCTTCACCCCCTCTCTACTTCCCCAGAGATTATACTAAAATGATGAAAACAAAAGAACCTTCTTCCCCTCAAAATAATCTGTTTTGGCTTTTTTTTTTACATTTCCCAGTGCAAATCCCTGGCATCTCTGTTGCTGGTAGAATAATCTTGTGATTGTTGCTTACACATGGTAAAAAAAAGGGGTTGGTTTCCTTCCCCTTGGTGGGGAAAAATTTACTTTACACTTCTTGTTCTCTGATCTTTGAGGTGAGTGACAGAGCTGTGGTCGAATAATGTATTTGGAGATGACTATGCCTCCTGGGACCCACTGTGGTTGTTCCATGCACTTAGGAAGATGTTGGGTCTGGGGTGTGCAGGTGTGTAGGGTTGTCTCCAGGAGAAGTCTCAGTGGTGCTGCTTCTCCTGTGACAACCGAGAGGACAGGCGAGCCCGGCTCTTTGTCACAAGGTCATTACCTCAGTTGTTAACATCCTACACGTGCACACAGGCTACTTGGCATCAGGCAACACAGGTGAGATGTTGACAGACTGACTACCTAAAACACAGGAAGAATTTGACTGATGTGCATCTTCCCAAGGAGGGTCTGGCCCTTCATCTCTCCTGGCTTATTTTGAATAAGATATGGTTGACATGCTTTTATTTTCCTCTCTCCCTCCATAAATCCCTTTGTGGCTGTTTGCATTGGGAAACACCAAAATTGCGTGGAACATCGAGAGGAGAAGGAATTCCCCTGAATAAACAGGAAATTCACTCCAATTGCAAATTGATATTTAATGTTGCATCAGAGAAGAGTGACTGTCTGGGGATGTTTGTGCAGTACCATCTTTCAGTCTGTGCTGCTATCTCTCTTCCCTGTGCCTATCAGCAGTGATAGTAAACTTGATTTTTTTCATTCCTTCATATGTCTCCAAGTCCATTCCATGCTACTTTTAACATACAGTCTCCAGGGACTTTCCTTCAGGTTGGAGGCCTTGAAGTGTCATATTAGGTCAGGTTTTGAAAGACTTCAAGCTTTATTTCTGAATGAAATGGCATCTGAGAGATATCTTAGCAACTGTAGCAGCAGAGTAGCTCTGTCCTGGTCAATGGACCTACACCAACGAACATCAGCTGGGAATATAACCCACAAACACTCAGACTTGCCCTGTGGTCAAATCATTTCATCCTAGTGCCAAGTTGCCCCTGTTCTTCCTAGGTCCCAACACAAACCAGTTTTCAGGTGAACGCTGCTGAGATATTTTCGATTTCCTGCTTTATCTGAGTCCTTCCCTTGGGAGAGAGAGGTTTGGAAGTCATTGGTGTCCGCACAGAGAAGTGAGCAGCGACAGACACAGGGGGATGCAGTTAATATGGGGCAGGAAAGCTGAATTTCAGCTTTATCTTGAGGATGTCAGATCACTGAGCTCTAATATCCTCACTTAGTTTCACGCTGTTTGTTTTTCTCCCCCTGCCAACTCCCCCCCCCCCACCCCTTCATCCTCAACAAATAACTTTGCAATTAGACTTAATTATATTCAGTAGCTATTGAATGTGTCCTCTGTCCCAGTTGCTGCTGATGGAGAAAAGCAGCAGTTGGGGTGAAAGCTGCACAGTCAGCTCAGCAGACCATTCAGCAGTGATTCACACGTCCTCTGCATGGGTGAGAACACGGATCTCTCCTAAATACGTGCTCTTGTGATTTACTCCTCCTTTCACTCCCCTAGAATTTCACCTTTCTGTCTCATTTTAGGAGTCAAGCAATTGCTCTTAAATGTCCAGAAAACCTGGAAGGATCCCTTAGGGGGATCCTTTGGTTTTTTCCACCAAAGATGGTGGGTCTCAGGATGGTGTTATGAAACCAGAACACTAGTTTTTGAATGACAGGGGCAGGGACACCTCCCACTGGATCAGGTTGCTCAAACCCCATCCAACCTGGCTTTGAACACCTCCAGGGATGGGGCAGCCACAGCTTCTCTGGGCAACCTGTGCCAGTGTCTCAGCATCCTCGCAGGAAAGAATTTCTTCCTAATATGTAATCTATATCTCCCCTCTTTTAGTTTAAAATTGTTACCCCTCATCCTATGTCTCCACTCCCTGTTTATGCCACGTATCAGTACCTGAGATTTTGGGTAATTTACCAGTGTCTTAACAATTTATCTATTAGAACAGTTTATGAATGTTAGATTACTTTCATTCCCTTTTGGGAGACACATGGCAATTTTCCTTCAGGGAGGATGAGGTGACAAGTAGTATTTCCAACCCATTATGCCAGGTGGGGATTACTCTTGGAAAACAAGCAGTGTGATTCATCACTACTTTGTGTTGAAGCTACTGTGAAGGGCAAGTGGCTTGTGAAAGCTGGATGAAACCTTGTGAAACCTTTGAAACTGAGGTTCAAGGTCTTACATGAAAATTATCTTTTGTTGATGGGAAGTGAAAATTTTTCTTGCTGGATGGCTATCCAGCGAAATAAATTTGTGTGGATCCTGGTCTTAGATTCCCCCAAATGATAATGGTGATTGGACAGGAGGAAGGAATTTTTGCTGTGAACATCAATCTGCTTCGGTGCAAGCTGCTTTGCTTTGATTATAAGCATAATTTTGAAGAAGAGCGAAGTTATTTCCCTGATTTTCTGGATCATAGCCTTTGCTCCTGGAGGACTGACACTTTTATAGCCAAAAAGCAAGTAGTACTCCTTGCAGTAAGCAGAGACCACATCTTCTCCTGGTAAATAGTCTCCAAGGCAAGGATGGAAGGTGGAACAACAGTAAACTGAAGCAGCAGCCCTTTAAGTGCCTGGCTGAACTTGTTCTGTGAATAGAGGACTTCATTATCTTGTGCTGCCAATGTAAATTAATTTTTAATGCATAATACCTCCCCCATCACTTTTGCTAGCTGGAACTTAACTAAACAATGCATCTCTTGAGATAAATAGGCAAAAAATCCCAGCCGTTGGGTCAATTTGCTGGGAGCAGAGACATCAGTCAGACACAGAACATTGGCCAAGCGCTTCCTTGGGTATTTCATTTGGGGAACCTTGGGGGAAAGCTGAAACCCTCCATCTGCTTGGTGAGAAATCGTGCTCAGAAAGCTGAGGAGCCTGGTCCTTCCTAAAGAAGTAGTCTCTTCTTGCTTCCAATTAGGCGGTCCATATACTGCATTGTCAGAAAGACACGCAATTGATGAAGGACATAGAAATTCACAGCCCCATCCCCAACTGTGAACGAAAACTTGGTTCTTTCTGCAAACTTCCTTTCTGCATGTCCCCCTCCTCACCTCTGGACTTTTCCTGAATATTATTTATTTAGTTATTCCTGTACCTAGTCATTAAAACATTGTGTCTGACCAAATAAAAGAAGAAATACCCAAAACCTATACACCCCACATTACCAGAGGAAAAGAAAGGCTAGAATTGCCATAAATAACACAGTAGTTCATGAATAATTCAAAGCAGAATATACTCGTTATTGTAAGGAGTTATCGCAGCTAATTATAGTCTATTGCTATCGTTCTCTCCAAAGTTCTGGCATTGATCGCTGCAGGACATGCCAAATATTTCACTAAAACAAAATATTGGGCTCAATACTCCCCTGTTGATAAGCAGGTCTTTCCGTAAGAGGGATCCCCGTTCTTCAGTGGCTTTTGTTCCTTCGATCATGGTTGGTAAGAAATGGAAAAGGCCTTTTGCTTAACTGACTCATTCATCTCTATTAGTCCAATTGGTCCCTGCAGACTCTGCTGCCCTGCCCAACCTTTGGTCTAACTGCCTTGGCACAGAAAGGGCTCAGGCTTCCCCCATTCCAAGTAAAGAGGGAATAACCTTCCAAGATTTTTCCCTTTTTTTTTTTTTTTTAAATATATTCTGATTATTTTTTTGAATATTCTGAATTTTTTAAAAAATTTGTCTGTCTTCCCTTTAGAAAAGACTTGCATCCCAGGATGGGAAGAGGATTTATGCACATTGTAGAGTACTATCTATCAATACATGTGGCTTCCCTGTTGGGTTTCCTTTCAGAATTCCCCACGAGCTGCAAGACTGCTGGGTGTGTATAAGACTACGAGTTGCAGACTATTGGCAAGCGGCAGATGTTGCCTAGACATGAGCTTGGAACCGGAGACATTTAAGGAATGAGCTCCAAAAAATCAGAATATGCCAAAGAACTGCCTGTAAAAGAAGTTTTAATGAGAATATTAATCATGAAATTCAGCAAAGAAAGTAAAATACTGTAATAGAAATATTTCATGAGAGAAATGCAAAAGCAGTATTATTTCTATAAAATTGACAGGCAGGGAGGAACATTACTGATATCTTCAGAATTTTTAAGAGTTTGAGGAAGGCTAACAGATGGCCAGCCTGGTAGGGGTAAATCATTCCCAAGATTCAGATATTAAGTTGCAAGGAAGTGAGGGTGTTATTTTACCTGCAAGTGGGAACCTCAGCATGAACACGAGTCCAGTGCCAGCAAAACAGTGCTCCAGGGAAGAAACTGCCTATTGTCCAGTCTCTGACATAAGATTTACAGTATGTTGTATCATTGCAAATAGTTGTTGTCCTTGGTCAGGCTAAATCTAACTTTCAGCCTATTTTGAAATATGAATCACTCTGATATTGCTATCTGGTAGAGGTGGTAGTTTTTTCTTCTTGCACTCATTTGTGTCTGTGATTCCTTTTCTCCTGACATCTCTATTTGGCCTAGCTTTGGCTAAAGGCCTGAATCTATAAGGCATAAAATTTATATTCCTAAAATCTACTGGGATGTTTGCAAAAAAATCTATTATTATTATTATCATTACTACCTTCCATATAACATCATTCTCTATATCCATCTCCTATGAGTTCTTTAGATGAAGTGGAGACTTTTTGCATGGCTGTACATGGCTTCCTCCATTGCTTAGACTCCTAGATAACCATGAGAGGTCTTCAAAGGGGTAGAGAGTTTCTAGGTCTGCTCCAAACTCCTCTGAGTGAATGAAAAAGCCTTGGTGTATCTGCATTGCTCTGAAGGGATGGCACTGAACCAGCGTTAATATGGTGTGCTCCACATCTCACCCCCTTCCATCCTCCTGGGCACTTGTTAGAGTGGAGACAGGAGACCCCCAGGTGGTTTGCTGATGTTTCTGGTGTGTGTGGGCCTGAAGGTGTTTAGCATTACCTAAAAGGTATATTTGGCTGAGTTTATGAGCTTTGGAGATGGCTGGTAGGCAGGAGTAGTCTTGATGGCAATTAGGGACCATCCTTATTTTAGAGAATAGAAATGGCCTCCTTGGCTTTCCTGATTGAACTCAGAAAGCCCTTACTTGTGTTAGTTAGGATGGGGGGATATATGAGATAAATGCAGCACATAAAATTCCTTCCAGATTTGAAGTCAAATTATTTCAGACTAAGAACTCTGTTTATTTCACAGATGTATACCTAGTTGGATTGCTGGTAATAAAAAGAAAATAACCTCCAAAATTATTTCCAGACAGTTACAAAGAAGGTAATCTGAACAGTGACTGGCTTTTTTGAGTAGAGAGAAATCACTATATCGCAAGAAGAAGAAAACTGTGCATGCATTTTACATGAAGAGGTTATTTGAGAACACGACAGCTATAATGAGAGAGAGATCATCTTGCTTGTGGCTGTACAGAGTGGAGGTCAGACAGCTCTGAATTAGCAGAGTCATTAATATTCTACTACAACATAAGGCTGGAAGGGACCTTTGAGGTCATCAAGCCAACCATGTCATATAATCCCTTTTGAGAGGAGCTGGTGACATTGGGGGCTAAGCAGTGGAGAAAATGCTCGTGGAGACATAAAGTACCAGTCACTGACCGAGCGGTTACCAGAGAGTAGGGACGAGGGTTTTGTTAAGGGACTTGAGGGAATTATGTACCTGACTGAGATGTCTTGGAAATTTCCAATATTTCTAAAGTGACATTAGCCTGGAGAAAAGGAGGCTCAGGGGAGACCTTATCGCTCTCTGCAAGGAGATTGGTCTCTTTTCCCAAGTAATAGCAGATAGGATGAGAGGAAACGGGCTCAAGTTGTGCCAGGGGAGGTTTAGATTGGATATTAGGAAAAAAAATTTCACTGAAAGGGTTGTCAACTATTGGAACAGGCTGCCCAGGGAAGTAGTGGAGTAGCCACCCCTGGAGGTACTTAAAAGATGTTTAGATGTGGTGCTGAGGGACATGATTTAGTTGTGGTTTTGGCAATGTTAGACTCAATGATCTTAAAGGTCTCTTCCAACCATAACAATTCTATGATTCTATTCTATTCTAACTTCTGTATTCCTTGCTGTGTTTAGGGAGGAGAGGCCCAGCTCTTCACTGAGCATCTTGTGCTATCAAATACGATAACATGGGGGGAAATGTTGTGTTCCTACATTGATCAGTGCAAACTGCTAGGTATAGAGGAAAGAAGGATTGATCCTCCCTGCTCTATGGTGCCCTTGGTTCTTCCTGGAGCTGAGGGTGCTGAGTGCTGTGGATATCATCCCCTTTGAGGTTGTCTCTGAGCTGTGAAGGACACATGACCTCGACTGTTTCTGAAGCACAGATGCAGGAGACACTGATATGGAGCAGGGAATGGAGGTGCCAGCTTTTCTTCCTGGGAATCCCACATAATGCACATCTTGGCTTTGCCCAAGTAGAATTTTAATTCCTCTCTCCCTTTGTTCTCATCCATGTAACGTGCTAAGATAATTACATTTTTATGTCTCACAGGGATGTTGTGAGGTTTCTCTAACATTTATCAAGTGTTTGAAGAAGATCTTATGAAGGTAGAGTGTAAGTACCAGAAATCGCTAACAGTCTTGACGACGATCCTTCCTTCGAGCAGTGTAGACAAATTCAAGCTGGAACTATGGCAAATATTTTTTAACAGCAAAACTAATTAACTGCTACAGCAGCTTCCCAAGGGAAGTGGTAGCTTTTCCATTGCTCAAAATCTGTAAGTCAAAGCTGCCTGTCTTTTTGAAAAGCAGGCTCTGGTTTAACTGCAACTTATTTGATTCAATGCAGAGATCACGGGATGATGAAGGCAATAGATATGACAATCTTGTGGAGTTACAAAAGTGCCCCCCACTGTCTCTGAATGTTTTTATCTGGGAAGGGGGGAATCCTCAACAGATTTTTCTGTTAGTGACGTATTCACCAGGTCCCCTCTGCAGTGCATGGTCCTTGTTTCTTCTCACTTCATGACACCAGCTCCTAAGGACTATCATCTTATTTGAGGGCATATTGGCTATTCTGGGAGCCCCTCTGTTATCAATTTTTTAGATGACTGATAAATTTTACTGTTAACTTTTTTTTTTTTTCTATTTCTGGTTTAGTAGAGACTGTGTGTTAAGAAAGTTCTGTTTCACGATGAAGACCAGCCAAGTGACCTCATGCTCTATCATGGTCAGTGCTAGACATACAAGCAGAATCCGAGTATCTGAAGTACCCATGGAGGTGTTTTATCACTCTTTTTTCCTTTATTCCACATGCTGCTATGCCAATGGTATACAGTTACGCGTTTTATCTATACATAGACCCCAGTCACTAGATAAAAGAATGTTTTGGGAAATGAGACTTTCTGCTTCTCTCTGATCTCTGCTTGGATGCATTGTCCTTCATATGTTTATGAAGTTGGAAAGAACACAGCCAAAATTATTTTGCTTTCACCTTCCACATAATCTCACCCTCCCTATAATATCTGTGTGGGATTTTAAATAGACTTCTGTCTCAGGGTTGTCACTTTGTGACCCGTGGGCAAGATCTAGATTTGGGAAGAATGGTTTTTGCAATGGATGGCATCCAACCATCAGCTGTGCCTGAACTTGGTCAGGTGCTTTGGGCATGCCCAGCTGTAATATTCCTGTGGAGGAAGGCAACCAACCTGTTGGCAAGAGTGCCTTCATCCTAAAAGTCATATTTTCCAAATCTACTGCCTACAAAAAAGATTGCCAAAATCCACGAGACTCTCTTTCTCTGCTAAAGATCTTAGACTTCCTTCTTGTGCCCCAAAACTACGGTGTTTCCCCCCCCCCCCCCTAAAATGCACCAAATGGTCCTCAAAGATCAAACATAATTTGCTGCTTATGTCAAATTTGCAAAGACCAGTTACTGCCACAAAACTTTGCACTCAAGACAGGGATTCAAATAACAAAATGGTGGTTTGTGTCTTCTAATGTGATGGAAAAGTTAAGGAGAGGAAAGAAGGTACTGTGTAAACAACATACAGGTTATTCTTACTATTATTTTAAAGGAGATTATAACACAAACTATAATGAAACAGAATGGAGAGGTGACCTTTGTGTTAGGAGGTGGGGAAACAAAAGCATTTCATCAAAAAGATCACATCTGGAAAATTCATTTGGTAGTGATGATACAGTAACTGCTACTGTAAATACAATTTTCTCCACTTTTAAAGAACCATTTGGTTTCCAGACACACAATTCAACATCATGCTAACTGGCAGCTTTGGTGTTTAAAAATGGATTGTGTCGAGACAAGGTAATACCCAGAGGCAAATGTGCTGTTAGGAAAGAGCTGTACAGGTTTATATTAAAGTCACAAGAGGGCTTTGTGACTGTCAGGAGGCAGACTAAGGACAGTCTTAGATCTCACTAATACACTTAGCTGGATTCTTTAGAAGTCATCTTCTGTCTTATGGATACCTAGGCTAACTTTCAAAAATACAAGATTCTGAAGGATGGATTCTCATGTTCAGGCAAATCTTGGGGGTGTTTAACATTCAAGCATTTGGGCTAGTTTTAGACTGGGAAAATTTTTTGGCTGAAAAGGTTTCCTAACATTATACCAAATAAATATGCTTTAAAGATTTTTGTGCTTATTGCCTTCTCCTAGGACTTCCAACAGCAAAAGACAATTCCTCATTTAAAGAAACCAACATTTTTTTTGTCATGTGCTGCCACATCTTTACATGGCTCTAGATTGTTGGGTGCCTCTTGGACACCTGAATGGGAGACAGTTGCTTTTATGCATCTAACCTCCATGATTTGGAAAACTGAAACCATATTTTTCCCTTTCATGTACTTGTTGATTTCCCAAACACATCAAAGTGAAAGGAGATCCTTGCTACTGGGCAGTGCATAGAAGAGAGGACCCCCTGGGCTTCACTACACAAAACCATTTTAAATCCAGAAGGGAACATGATGATTTGCCATCTGTGTGGAGCAGACCAGAGAGCTTCACTCAGCAGTTTCTGAAATAGTCCCCTAACTCAGGCTGAGCAGGAGAATTAGATCCAATCTCAGTTTAATATTTCCTAGTAACAGAGAAGATGCTGCCCCTTTTATTAGTTACCACAGTTTAGAAGATACACACACACAAAGACATTGAATTTCTATTCTGAGTTACTATTTGTGCTCCATATCATGAGCTAATGCCAGGTTTTATTCATGTCACACTGATAGAAGGGGTAGGTGAAGATATTAGATGCTAAATGTTGTGCCAATCAAGTTGTTAGAGGGGCCAGATATAATCTGGTTCCTCATATCATCTGGAAAGATCCCACATATACCTTTCTGCTCTACCTGCAGAGCTGTTGGAAATACCACATTGTCTCTTGCTCTTGTCTACAGGCTTTTCTATTAGAGACAATAACCACCTTAATCCTTTCTCTCCTTTGAGTTCTTCCAACCATCTCTAGTTCCTCCTTGCCTCATAGGTCCACTGTTCTTTGTCTTGGGCAGCAAAAAAAAGTGAGTTTAATTCATTTTTGGTGCCATTATTTACCTCCACAAATTAATGTCAGGGAAGAAAAAGGGGTGGTACCACCTGCCTCACCTGTGGGAAAGCCAGGACATAAGTGTTGGTCAGTGTATTTCATGGCCTGTGAAGAAAAGACTCTAGAGAACTTTCTAGATTTATTGTATAGTCATCTGCAATCCTTGAAGAACAAGTTCAACATTTCAGATGACCTTTACCAGACCTTTGTGACAGGCTTTGCCCCTACTTTTCCCTCTTTTAAGCAACCTGTCCACTTACTCATTTCTAGTTTTATACATTTTGATAAGCTCCTCAAGGTTTTTGTGACCATTCTTTGGGATTGGCTTGGACTGGCTTCCAGCAGCCTCAGCCTGCTTTCTTCCAGCTGCTTCCTCTGGGTATTATGCCCCCCAAAAGGGAAAACCATCATGTACTGGATGCCTCCTACCCATTTTGCTTTGAGACAAGTCCCCAGCCCAGTACACAACAAGACATACCCATCTCCACATGGGATTGTTGTCGTGAAGGGCAAAGAGCATCTGATTTCTATCCATTACAGCGAGGAGAAGTTTGTGCAGAATGCAGACTTGATGCTGGGAGACGGGAACCTTGTTAACTAAAATGTCAGTGACTCAAATCCCCTTAAGGTGAGAGAGTTACATTTTTTTATTACCATTGTTGATAATGATACAGTCAGCTGGTACCTTGTAGAGGCATAATGCCCTTCATTTATCTTGACAAGGCTTGCACATTTTGCATGCTTTCCTATGTGCCTCATATACGAGTCTTCAAAAGAATCATGAAATGTGGCTAGAGATAGAGGGCAAAGGAAAGAAAAAAAAAAAAAAAAGGCAGTGTTTTTATTTTTTCCAGCTTGTTTGACTAAAGCCATTTTTTGTCATTCTCCAAATCTTGAACGTGTTATTGGAAATTAACATCAAACTCATAGGGGAACAGCCCAGAGGGAAATGGAGGTGGACCCAAGCAGGAATAAAAGTGAAGCTGGGAAAATGTTAAGGTGACTGCTGCAGGAGGAGTACAAAAAGGGTGGCTTGTGCCTTTAGTTATGACTTGAACGATCTGCTGAAAATTCTCACTCCTCAATCAGCTCTTGCATCATTGGAAGTATCTATTCTGTCCTGTTCCACCTTATTAAATGCCATGTATATTGTAAACCTGCCCTTCTCTTTCTAGAGAATGACTGTAGAAGGAAGGACTTAAAAAAATTACCATGGAAGGGCTTCAAAGTTGTGGCTAAAACTGTGCCCCATTTCATCAGGCACTTTACAAATACACAGTGCCACCTTCATAGCTTATTTAGAGCACCAAGCCCTCACTGAAATCATAGTGCTAATGACACATTTTGCCTTTGTTTTGCCAAAGACAAGCAATCAACAATGTGGCCACCATTCTTCTAGGGCAGAAAACACTCAGAGCTTCCTCATTGCAGCTTGTCATCATAACCAGGAGGCTACGGGTCTTTCATAGCTACTTAAGGACCTGCAAGACCACACCACAGCAGTAAGTGTGTGCTTCAAAAGCTGCAGTAGATGCAAACTCAGCTACAAGGTAATGGGCCTTTTCAGGCCTTGAGATGATACAAAATATTTCTCTCAGGACAACATCTATGAGTCAAGCTCCAGAGATTCTGACTCCACCTGGGACTAGTTCCCACAAAGGCCAGCCAAGTCATTAACAGTCTATGACTAATTGCCTGTTGTAACATGGGCATAAAGCAACTTCCCTTGGAGGTGGAGCTCAGCTTGAGCCCTGTTGCTGGTTTCTTGTTGTGGTGGTTTTAGCCAGGATTTATCTGCTGCCTTGCTGTTGTTATTCATGGTAATTCTGGTCACAGGATGGACCAGGAGAAGCTCTGCTTGAAAACCTCCTCTTGTCATGACTCTGCCTCTGCTGAGCAAGGTGTAGCCTGAGATCCAGGAGTGAAACCTGCCCTGGCAACCTTTGCACATTCTTGCTGGGTTGCAGCTCCGCACGTGCAAGAATCCCATTAGCATCGTCTCACCGTTGCTAGGAGATGACATTGTCTTGGGCTGCGCCAAAGCGTGACTCAGCAGGTTGTAGTAGCATGTTTTGTTGTTGTGAGAGAGGAGGCATCGGCTCCAAGCTGTAGAGAAGAGTCTGAGGAGCAGAGCGAATGCCATATGAGCAAGAAAAGGTCGAGCAGGAGTTTGTGCTGAGGAACAAGAGGGAATTTCTTAACGGTCCCTTCCGACCTAGGCAATTCTGTGATTTTGGGGAGTTAAACCTCACCATTTCAGAAGTACCCAAGAGCATTTCTACATTAGCGCAGCACAGAACTCTAAGGGTACCTTGTTAAGCCCTGTACAGATCAACTCACACTTTGGGAGCATCTTGGGCATGTTAGCGTGATTTACCCAAGCAAATATAGGCTGACTATAAGGCTAAATCCTGTCTGGGCTTAGCCAGTTCCCTGGAGATTTGGGATGTACCTTCCATTGAAATTAGGTGGAGTTATTATTAACTTTGGTAATTGGGGGGGGGGGAAGTATGTATCTGATATCTTACATAATTTCTAGTAAAGAGCTTTGCAAGGTTGTGACTTTGTACCCCAAAGAAGGAGAAGAGTTAATTGTGTCAAAACCTTAAAAATCTAAGATCTTGTATGAATATTTATTCGTATTCTGTAAAAAGCAGCAGATATCTGATTATCCTGGTGGTTTAGGCTCTATTATTAACGTGTTGCATGCTAAACATGCTCAGTGCATGGTATAATCACAGCTTCTGCTGAATATCCCAGGCTTCAGGGAACTACTGCAGTCCCAATAAATAGTAAATAAACACAGTGATTATTTCACTGGCAGGAAGAACAAATTCTGTAAGGGAAGAGAATAAATGTATACTGAATTTTACCCTCACACAAGAGTGTTTCTGACAGCAGAACTATTGTACACTGCCCAACAAGGAGCAGAAGCAGCAATTTGTGACTGCTCTGACCTGTATCACTAACCAGCGTGGCAACCTAATAACTCTTTTTCCTATTTGTAATGAAAGTGGCATTGGAAAAAAAAAAAAAAGGCATTCACCTAGGAAAAAATAATTGAATAAGTGAAAATAACTAATAAATGTGCTGAAATCCTAATCTCTCAGTAGGGAAAAATACAAATCGTATTGGATCATTACCTGAAGTTGACTACTCACTAACTTCTGCCTTGGGACTTACATTTCAGCATGGACAGGAAACACGCTGGAAAATGAACACTTGGGCAGTCTTTCCTGGCCTGGAAAGAGAGGATAAAATGAGCTGTTGCTACAAATCTTCTCTTTTCAGCCTCCTCCAGTTCTTACGAATGCCTTGGTCTTACAAGTAGAGCATCAACTGAAGACTCTTCACTAAAGGTTTGTCCAAATAATGTCTTGAGATCTTCTTCCAGACACAGAGACTGGAGAGGGAGTTGTGGATGTGATGCTACCTGGATATCACTCTTTTTGACAGACTAACAGAGCCTATTTTTCTGTCCCTGAATCACACACTGTTCTAGGGGAGATTATATACTCCGCAGCAGCAGAGAAACTTCTGTAGACAGCCACTGCTGTTTTTGGACTGCTGCCTCCTCTCCCTGCTGGGGAGTTTCTCTCCTGGCCTTTTAAACGGTTGTCTTCTCTGCTTCTCTCATGGTGGGTTGGTTTCTGATGGATAGCACTGACACATACGTGGATGTGGTCTTCCTGCTGAGTTGATGGGTGACAGTTTTTAGGGTTTGGTTTACACCCAACGTGCTTTGCTTACGAGGCTGTCAGATTAACATTAACTGTCAGACAAATGACAGAGGTCTTTCTGTAATGATCCTGACAGCACTTCTCTGGGTTCACCATCTAGATGACTCCAGGACATACGAAGCAATCAAATCCCTTGTCTACGTGATATATGTAAACACACTCAGCTGTACCCCCTGTACCAGAAGAAGTGAATCAGACCTTTAGACTCTCTAAATTGAATAGAGAAGTGAAGAAGAGCTAGGTCCAAGATCAAACATCTTGAAAGAGGAACAAGAAGCCAGAGCATCGCAATAGCTCTGACTCCTACAAATGGCTGCTTTATACCTGACATTTTCCTTTTCTGACCAAGACATCCTTAAGGGGTGAAATGTCTTATGTGTCTATTGCAGGGCTTTGTTTAGGAAGAATCCTCCTCCCTCCCCAGCCTCCTGAATGACTCAATAATTACTTTAACTGATTCAACGCTCCCCCTCAACCTCCAACCGCCCCCCTTGCCACCATTCAACTTTAACACAAGACCACACTGTTTCTCGGTTTCCAGTGTGCCTGAAGCTATTCAGGCCACTTGTTCCTCTCTGAATGGAGCTGACAGAGATGCTTTTGTACAGAGGCAATTTTGGATTTAATTGGAAGCCTACTGGGGGGCAGGGCCGGGGGGGGGGGGGGGGGGGGGGGGAATGGGGTCACTGGGTCAGTGCTTTGGGAAGATCACCTCAAAGGAGAGTCCAAGGAGAAAATGAATGTGGGTGAGATGTTAGGGAAGAGGTTTTGGACGTGTTTGTGTATGTAAGGGCAATACTCCCCATCTTCTGGAAATGATCATGATACCTATTTGGCATCAGAAAGCAAACCAGGTCAGGCCTGGGGCAGATGGCTTTAATAGCCATTTTGAATCTATAATGACAGATCCCAGGGTCCCTTTTGTAAGGATCACAGAATAATTCAAGCTGTGGTGAAGGAGGTCTGATGTCGGAAAGGTCACTTGCTGCAGTCCGTCCCCTTAGGTCAGGCATTCATCATGCACATTAAAGGAGCTTCGCTAAATTCCCTTCTCCAGTTCTGCATCCCTCCCTGGAGATAAGTTCAGCTTCAGCCCTGTCTATACCACTTATGGGGCATGGTTCATGCCAGCATGGTGAATGCACCACAAAAAGGGAAGACTTTTTTTTCTGGTGTGGGACATGGTCAGTCATACCAGGCTTTGAACCAGCCCAATCTTGCTGTGCAAGGGGAACCCATGTCACAATCCGCATGAAAAATGGCCACGAGTGAGGTAGCATAAAAGCAGTGGGACTCTCTTACTTCACAGCTCAGCTCCTTTTTGGACTTCGCGACTTTCTCAACTAACTGAAAAAATATAAATTGAACTGGAAAGAATTGTATTGATTGTGCTGCAGAAAAGCCAATATAATCCTGGCAGAGTTAGACCACAGCCCAACAGAGACTCAGTAAAGCTATTTGTGCAAAAAGAAACTCTTTTTTTTTTTGTCTCAAAACCCAGATGGATGTGGCTTGAGGTATAATAGGTAAGACTGCTTTGTGTGGTTTAAAAAATTCCCTCTCCCCACCTCTGTCCATTCTCCTCTGTCCGCACCACCTTGAGGTCACCCTCCTTCAACTGAGGGGTTAACCGTTCTAGTCCCTACTTCTTCTTCACCTGAAAGCCATCAGTGGCACCTCTCAATTCGCTGACCTAGCTGACTTCATTTTTAGAGCAAGTGGAAACACCAGAAGAGGTAGGACCATCTCCTCTTTAACCGCTCCAGCTGTCACCAAGTGTGGAGCTGACAGCGCCCTTGTACAGCTCTGAGAGAGATACCCGCTAGGAGCATGTGCTTGGGGGGGTGATGCATAATTTAGAAGTAAAGCAGCAATCGTGCTGTTATCCTGAGGATGCACTTTAAAACCTGACATCTCTTGCCAGCTGCTCCAGGGAGGAGCAGACTGACACTACTGAAGCCGGATCACCAGGAGGAGCTCCTGGTTTCCGTGGGGGTGCGGCGGGGGTGGCCTCAGCTGAGTGAACAGAGACAGGGTGAAAAGCTGTTTAGTCAAGCTTGAAACACCCCTGAGAATTATGTTTCCCGCCCGGCAACACAGTTTTTCTCTACTTCTTTCACTTAGGAGCCTTCAGTTGCTCGTCCCTCTGGGACGGTTCCGCTGCCGTTTCACATCATCTGGGCCCCGGATCCCAGTTTCCTCCAGGGAAACAGGGAAAGGTGTTTAAGGATGTCACACACCTGTTGAGTTACATTTTCATCAGCAGTCCACCAGACCAGACTGGCAGCGTTAGTCAGATTAAAGCAACACAGAGTACAAGTAGCCTTTGCTCTATTCCCCCCACCTATTTGAAAGCAGACAAGGCTGACATTTATAAAGTGTTAGCAAGCCTGGGTTTAGCACTAGATCTGCTCTCATGTTCATATAACCTATTGCATTCCACTCCTCTCCAAGTGGAGACCTCTCACTTGGTCTCCAACTGCATGTTTCTGGGATGGCAGCAGGTAGGGATTGGTGGCCTTCCCATGCCAGAGGTGGTGGTGGCTTGGAAGAGGCAGAGAACATCTTTTGTCCCCTCTCAGTTTGAGGGAAAACACATGGGGCTGCCTCTTCTTAGTACCTTTATGGTCCCAGGGAGTTTAAGCTTACTGTCCAAGCCCAGGATGCTGCAGTGCTTTGAGAACAACTCTGTGATGCCGGTTGCAAGAAAATTGTAGTGACTTGAGCCAGGCAATTTTATCTCGTTATCTTTACTGGAGAGCCCTTTGGAGTGCTATTCTGGGCTGTGATTACACACAGAGCTAGCGGTAGCAAGGACTTGCTAGACCAGGGATGTGAGTATGGTTGGAAACTCCTATTAATCCATCACAGCAAGACTACCTCCAGGCTGATGGTGCTGATAGTTAATAGCCAGGTACCAGCCACATCGCAAGTGAGGAGTGAAGAACTGAACGTGCCAGGTCAAGGCTAGATGCAGCAGAGTCTGCTTATGTCCATCCATCCCCAGACTCAGCTGGCAGACCAATCCTGGCCTCTCTGCAAGGCAGACCACAACATACATCAGTGCAGCATCTCAGAGGAGGTCCAGCAGCGTAACTCATGCCAGGTAGCATCCCGCAGCGCAGAAGGCAATTTGCTGACTTCAGCTTTGGCATGATGAGAGAGACACACTGCTTCTCATCAACCTGTGGGTCACACAGCATTGGACTCAGTTCCTGGGATAGGAGGGCATGGGGACACACAGCAAGCAGTCTGACCACATTCATGCTACTGCCAGCTGGGATTTTCATGCCTCACAAAAATCAGTGATTAACCAATGCTGCCCATACTTGAAAAGTTCCTATTCCCAGTGCCTTTGGATGAGGAGCAAGGGAAAAAAGAAAGGTTGGCATTTTTTTCTCTAAAACCTTCTCATCTGGGACTGCCTCTACAAATAAATAAGAGTTTCCTAGGTATCTGCAGGGGAATGAAGAGAAGCTGTGCTCATCCAAAGCCCTTATTATATATTGAACTTCCTAAAATGGTTATGTTCAAAGAGAAACCATTCTGCCATTAATAAATCCAGCGAACACCTGGATTTTCAAGGCTAGGATGTATCACCAGAGTATATATCTTCACCAAGACTATAGACTGTCACAGAAAGTACAATTAATGTGCCTTTAGCACTCTGAAGGTGTTTGCTGCTGTACATATACCTTCTAAATATGAGTCCTAGTATACCAAATCATGACCCCAGCATCTCAACTAATATTCTCTCACTCAGATGCCAAGATCTAATGTCTAGGCATAAGTGTGAACAATCACCACAGCTACAATTGCTATTTCCCAGCACTGCTCCATCAGTATTTAATCCGCTGCTTTATAGAGCACCGTAGGGGTTCCCCAGAAAGGAAAGCAGCTGTAGCCAAGTTCTGCTCCAAAAAGTATTTTCGATCGAGATGCCTATTAATCCAGGCAATAGGCATTAAATGACGTAATAGTGAAGCTGGAGGGCTGATATGCCCTTCTACCCAGGGCAGGAAAAATTTCTTTTTTTATGCCTAGGACAGTTGCTGTAAAAGAAGGCCCTGCAGGACTCTAAGAAATGTGTTCCAGGATTATTATTTTTTCTGTCTTGAAGCGTCAGCTGTTGGCTTTTTTTTTTTCTTCTTCTTCTCCTAAGCCAAGATAATGTATTTCATTTCTTTGGTTGCTGCAGTAATTGGTTAGGTATCCACAGACAGCAGTCAATTGAGTATTTTCAGTGCAAAAAGAGCCTGGAGCTGTGTGCCTGTGTTCCCAGCCATTTCCATTCAGACAGTTTCACTCTTTGAGCTTGCAAAGAGAGAACATCCTCCAAAGAGGGGTTGGAGTGGTCTCCTAGGAAAATGGTTGGCTTAGATGGCAAAAAGCTAAAACTTACTTTCAGGATCCCCGTATGACCCTGAAAAACTTGTTCCGTGTCTCCATGAGTGAAGCCCCAGTCTGGAACACAGAGGGAATAGCTCTGGCTGTCTTGATGAAGAGGTGGTGAACGCTCAGCTTTGACTTGCAAGAGCTCATTCAGAGCTGAGATTGACGTGCAAGATGTATTCAGTCCTCACCCGAGGAACAGCAGCCAATGAATCTTAGAGACCAGAGAAAGGCAGGTCTCGCTTATCATCTTGATTCCATCTCATAGTGCTTACTCCGTTATGAGAATAGTCCAGTGCAGTGGAGATCAGAAAAGGTTAGTGTGACTACTGCCAGAAGTGTGAAAATAAGAGCTAGTTCTCTTCCCAACAATTCCTCATCATTTTCTAAGATACATCATCAGTATTTCCCTGTGCACTGGGAAATATTCTTTTTGTACCTCTTACTCTCCAGCAAGTGAATCCTGAGAAGAGATGTTTGGTGTCTCCCTCGGTGACAAGATTTAAAACCCCATTTGGTGTATGTTGTCCTGATTCTGTCTGGGTTTTTTTCTTCTTCTTCTATGTTTGAAGACAAGGTGAAAAGGCTGAATATGTGAGCTGGGATAACATCAGTGTTTAAGGGTAATATCAGAAAGCTGTCCCCACCTTCACATGTTGGCAGGGTGGATACAGTGATAACATAACCTGTTCACCCATCTTGGTAAGAGGCATAATATTGGGCTTAAATCTTGGGAAACATTGGGTTTCTGACCCCACTTTCTTCTAGGATCCTAATCACTGAACACTCTGATGCTGTTAAGTCCCAATTAACACATTCACATGATTGCTTTTTGGAAAAGCAGCAGCAGATGAGAAATACTTCCCTATTTGACTCATTGCTCCTGCTGTAATCCAGATCATATTAGGCTTGGAAAATTATTTTTGACTCTATATAATGGACACTTTACACAGGAGCTAGATTCAGTACTTCTGTAAAATAGACAGCAATAAATTGCCAGAAAGCTGAAGTAATGAAGTACCTCACTGGACTGTCTGGTCTGCAACTTGTTTTTCCTTCCTCACAATGGAAATACACAATCTTGTCTTCTCTCCTTAGTCTCAACACTCCCCCCACTTTCCTTTTAGACATGTTGATTCCTCTGCTTGCAGAAAGAAATTACTGTTCCCTGAATTTGTTTTTATTTGTTTTCCTTTTGTGACTACATCACCTGACAATTTCCTTTCATCATCTGCCAATTTCTTTTATAAACTTGCTCTTTAATCGCTGCTCAGACTTCTCATCAGCTTTTACCTAAACACTGCTTGGCTCCCAGTCCATCCGAAACCCACTGGCTTTAATAACAACACAGCAGGATGTGAATATTATTTGTAATGGTGTTTCTGATCCTGTGTTGTGAATGAACATAACGCAAAAAGGCGTGTTCATTCTCTGCCCTGCCGAAGGTACTAAAATTGCTGTCGTTCTGGAGAAACATTGTGCTCATGATCACACCTCCCAGCACACTGCAGGTCTGGCCCATAAAGCAGTGGACATTGCTGCTGTGAGGGATGTTAGTCTTGGGGATTTTTTCCGCCTACCAGGCACTCACCTGTGCATGTTCCTTCTTCTTTTGGCTGTATTTGAAGACCCTCGCTGTATTCTCTCTAAATCAGCTCCTCTGCCTCCTCATTTGTTTGGTCCCTGGAGATTTTGGTCACTGCAGCACAAAGTCTGATAGACATCTCTGTCTAACAGGCCAGCCAGTCACATTCTGCATTGGCCCAATACCCAGTGAGCACACACTGGACATTTTCCGGAGAAATCCCAAGGTTTTTTTTGTTTTTCAAAGGCATGGTAGTGATAGGATGAGGCGTAACAGCTTTAAACTGGAAGAGGGTAGATTTAGATTAGATATCGGGAAGAATTTTTTCACTGTGAGGGTGGCAAGACACTGGAACTGGGGCCTTGAGCAACCTAGAATAGTGGGACGTGTCCTCGCCCAAGGCATGGGGTTTGGAACTAGATAAACTTTAAGGTCCTTTCTATTCTATGATTCTATGAAATTGCAGTATTATTTCTTTCTGGAGTTCTTGTATATCTCAAATGTCTATGAAGCACTTTATTTTTCCAGGGTAGTTATGACTGTGACCCATTTGTGGAATCAATGGAGAAGTATCTAACTTTCAGCTGGTGAATCATGTCTTACAATTGGCTACATTAGCTACATTGTCTAGGTTACCACTGACTATCTGGGGAGCCTACAGACTTGTTTTTATGAAAGTATCTATCTTGAAAACATATAAAGCTAGGGAATAGGGTGCCCATATCCATTAGCCTCAGATCCTGATATTGGGACATCAGGGCTGAGAAAGCTCCAGAGCTCTCATACATGCCCAGCTTTTGATATAATCAGACTCTAAATCAGCAGTTTTTCAAGATACTTGGGTACGTACCGTTGTGCAGTATCACTGTCTGTGAGATGAGGAGCACAGATAATCTTTCTGGCTGTTGGCTAAACCTTAGTCTAAGCTTTAATATGAACATCATACTTGGAAGGACATAAGCAAGTGAATATCTGCTGGTGAAGCTTGGTCCATCCTGGTTCAATGTACCTAGGCAACAAAGAAAGATGTGAAACTCCTCTTCCAAATATGTCTGGAGACTGGGAATCTCCAGGAATCTTCTCAGAGAAGGTTGGAGGGATCACTGTGGAGAAATAGAAAACATGGCAGACAACAAAACTGGCGAGGGATTTGGAGCACAAGTCTTATGAGGAGCGGCTGAGGGAGCTAGGGGTATTCAGCCTGGAGAAAAGGAGGCTGAGGAGAGACCTTATCATTCTATGCAACCACCTGAAAGGAGAGTGTAACAAGGTGGGGGTCGATCTCCCAAGTAACGAGCCATAGGAAAAGAGGAAACAGCCTCAAGTTGTGCCAGAGGAGGTTCAGATTGGATATTGGGAAAACTTTCTTCACGTTCTATTTCTTCACTTTGTCAAGTATTGGAAGAGTTTTCCCAGGGAGGTGGTTGAGTCGTCATCCCTGGAGGTATTTAAAAGACATGTAGATGTGGCGTGGTTTGGTGGCATCTTGGCAGTGCTGAGCTTATGGTTGGACTTGAAGATCTTAAAGGTCTTTTCCAACTTAAACAATTCCCTGATTCCCTATGATTCCATGCAAACTTAATGTGTTCACTCACCATGTGCCAACACGGGATGCTAACACTACTCCATGCCTCTGGTGTAAGAACACCAGAACATTTTGGTTGTTTGGGACTTATATGGCTCATGCAATACTGTAAAAGCAACAGATATATGAGAAAGTGCTTTGGCACTTTTTAATCAACTTTTTCCCAGGGCCAGGCTTGCTGCAGCTTAGTGCCATGAATGCCAATTAGGTGCCTGGCATGTTTTCCAACTCTTTCCTCCTATAGCCTGTACTGTTCCTTCCAAGGCCATGCAGATTGCTGCAGATCACAGCTCCTGCGTGGGATGAAATCTTAATGGTAGTAACCTTTGGCCTGGGAGATGAGGCAGGATAAATGCATTTCAAGTGCCTCATTGCTTTCCCGGAATTTCTTTGAGCAGGTTTTCTTCCCAGGCTCTCGTCTTAGGGCACAGCTTTCAGCTGCCTGCCATGTAAAACAGTATCAGTCCAAACGTCTGCATTCTGGACCAAAGTTGAAAACGCAACGTTTTATATTTTCCTCAGCTCAGGAGCCGAGTCACCTTTCTGAGCTTTGCCCTTTGTTGTGCTTGGATAAATAGAGTGTTTATGACTGGTTAGTTAGTTGAAATCAAGATGGAGTTTTGATTAGCACATCTTTTATTCACAAGAAATGCGTCAATGCTCTTGCAGATTTAATAATCATCTCTAGCATTTTTTTGCTGTTTTGAAAGGATCCTCTGATTTTATAAGCATAGGTAAGTGTCCATATTGATACATGCTATGTGAGGCTAAGAAGAAGTTATCCAATGCAATCCCATAACTAAAGAAAGTTAAGCAACACTACAAATAAACCATAATACAGGGATGAGGTCTAATGGTTCAACCATAGAACTGGTCATCAAGGCCCCATGATTTTCCTCCTTCTTCTGCTACTGACTAAGAAATACAGCCAAAGGCAAGTCCATGTGTTTCCTATGCAGTGTTTAAAGTAGGATGATGTTAATATTGCTATCCCTTGGATGTGTTGTGCAGGTGTGTTGTGACAGAGGAAGTCTTGTATGTATGTATGTATGTATGTAATAGCTTCAAGTTAAGGTAGGCAGATGCCACCAGGAAATATGGTACCAATTTTTAAACAAATAACAGCTGTTCACAGGAACATCTTTACAAGAAATCAATAAGCAGTGTCTCCTATGGAGGCTTTCTTATTGCTGTCATGCTTCTCTCTTGCACAACTAGTTTCATCTTTAGATAAAAATCCACATACTTCAACAGAGAAATCCCCTTTTTATGGAAATTAGATTTGAGATTTGAAATCAGACTCCATGCAAAAAACTGTCAGAGCTATGAGGAGAACCCAGTTGTCCTGGGGCTTAGTGCCCTAACAAGTTTTATACTTCTTGTTTTAACTTGTATTAGTTCTAAAAGACACACTGTAACAGTCGAAAGTTCAGGAAAAGTGTAATGTCTAAGGCCATCACCATTGAGGAGGTAAGAAAGAGAAAGGTCCAACCAGCCTTAAAATGCAGGGCTCTGTGAATGGCTGATTCCTGTGAGTCACTTAAGAGTAATGTGTCCTGCAGGAATAGCTCAGATAGATAGGGACACACCAGCAAACCATAGAGCACCTTATGGATGATAAAGTAAAATAATTCAAGGCTCATTATGAAAGGAACCTGTATGGAAATAATCTCTGTTAAAAGCGGAATAAAAGAACAAAGGAATGAGCAAGTACCCAGAAGGGTCATGTAGGGCACCCTCCCTTGATATGATTAAATAGACGAATAAGTGAATAAGTAATAATCTAATCATAGAGGGGGCCAGGCAAACTCGGCATTAAACTACTAGAGTAGGCAAGTTTTTCATTTGTGACCAAATGACCTCATATTTTTTCCATCTGCTTCTATTAAGCAGAGTCGTTTCTTCCATCAGTGCAGTGGTGAAAAATTTCTCCAACTGTTCCAGAGAGGAGCAAATGGTCCTTTCTGGAGGGGGAGGGCAAGAAATTAATGCCCTGATGTGTTCTTTCCTAAAATCAGTGAGAATTTTGCTAATAATTTCCAAGGTCTGTTGGGGGAGGATTGAGCCCTGGACAGAACAGGACTGATTTTCTATCACTGAACAGTCATTTTGCTGGTGAATCACAGGGAACAATATCTGAAACAGAGATTGGGGACTATCTCCCATCTCTGCAGAACAGGTAGAGCTTTGATTGTATATGCAAGAGGATGACCCACGTCTCAGTGAACAGGATCCAAGGTTGGATCATCCAGAGTTGGCTCATCTACCCACCTCATCTCCTCTCTCAACCCATGGTCTCATCTGTAGAGCTGCACCACTCCCTGCCTGTGTTGTTGTGAGTCTGCTCTTAGTGTTGGGGACCTTCTGGCAAGTAACTTATGTGACAGAGCAGAAGGGCACTGTAACATTTCTATTGAGAGGGAAAATAACAGAAAACGTTGGGACTTTGCAAACCCACTCAGGACTTGCACCTGCATGAACCTGGTGGGATTCTGCCAGAAACAACTGTATCCTCCTGCAGAGCTTTTCATGTAAGAATTTAAAACATTTCTTGAGACTCTCCAAGGAAGATTTGATAGCCCATAGCACACTTTGTCATAGACAGAGCAGCCAAGAACTCTCGAGTCACTTACCCGAGAGCACCCAGGAAGTCACATGCCTGGGAATCAAGAATGGGCTCTGATCCTCTGCCTTCCAACACAGCTTCCAATCTGTTTTGTTTTGAAGAGCAATATCCATCCCATTCACCTTTCTTTGGACACCATGTTTCTGCTGGTAGAGATGAGACTAGACTTTGGCCCACTGGGTCTATAAATGTCCAAAATAGCAAAACTGATGGCCACCCATCCCAAATTTGGTGGCACAGCATGGGTCACAGCACTCCTGCAAACCTACTTAAAAGCTGTGTGTTACAAAGGTACCTTTGGAAGTGGGGAATTTTGTTGTGATTTCTTGAACCTCTTGAAGCTCAGAAAACTAATGGCAATCCTAATACTGCTCCTTTCTACTCAAAACGTTCAAAATGGGTAGTTCTGGGGCAACAGCAAGGTGTTCATCTCAGGGTACAAATTTTATTCTATCAAAATATGTGTTGCAAAGACTGAATTGGTGAATTTGGTACCATGCCGCTTGGCAGGAGGAAGGCACTATGTAGGGGCAGAGCAGCCATTCATTTATTTACAGAATAATTGGAGGGTTTTAACTAGTTAATTAATAAAGATTAGATTGAGTGGTGGGGAGGGCAACTTGACATTATAAAAAGGTTGGCAGCTGTAGTGGCTGCTGTATTATAAAGGTTTGTAAATCAGTGGAGGAAGAAGAGGAAATGAAGTCAAATTGATCATCGGGGAACAAAGGAGTAAGACAAGTAGGGGCAGTCTTAGCAGGACAGCTCAGTGTTTAAAAAAGGAAACAAGACAATACCCTCTAACCAGCTCCAGCTGGTGAATAAGATCACTGCCTCACCTTGCAGGTTGCAAGTGGAATGTGAATTGGGCTTCCCATCCCCAGGGCTAATTCTGGGCAAGCAGATGTTCAGCTGAGTCGAGAGATTAAGTCAGCGTGAACCAATCGACAGTATGTGGAGAAGAGACTTTTCAGTCTATTCGTAATAACTTGAGTTTTCTCTCCTAGAGTCCTCCCCACCACAGGATCACAAGGCATTATATAAACCACAGTTGGCTAAGTTTTTGATGAAGGTTTTCCTTTCTTATTTTAAAGAGTGGGTAAAGGGTTATTAGCTTTGTTCCACTGATGAGGAAACCAAGGCATAGAAAAGTCGATATACCTCTACCCACAAATCCCATTGAAAAGCATCCCCTGACTGCTGAGAGCACCATGCAACCAATTCTGGGAGACCTGCCAAGACAGCCAAGTGCCAGGATCAGTGACTCACATTGTCGTGGGGGGATGAGAGATGATTTACACCAGTGCAGTTCAAGCAGTCAGAGCTGGGTTGGGCTGATGCCATCAATGCAGACTGCACCAATGCACTGTATCCACTGCTGCCCCCAGAGGCAGAGGTTGGTGGCAGAACCGAGCATAAAATCAAAAAACAGAGCTTGAAACCACGATCATCATCTGCTCACAACACCAAGGTGATGCAGCTAAATCACTGTTAGGAGATTGCTATTATTCTCTTTTGACCGCTTGAAGGCTTAGGTTCTTGAACCACTCTTGCTGTTTCTGTGCTTTCAGTATAGTTACAGTTTAGAAAGTCTTGTATGTGTGGTGACTTTTGGAGTTAAAGTCCTTCATACTTTTACAGGGGGCTCACATATAAGCCTTAGCAGAATGCAGATGTCTTATCCTAGGACAGGAGGTCATCAGCTGCAGCTGTTTTTCCTACAGAAGAGTTTATTTTACCCCACTCCTCCTGCACACATGCATACACACTCAGGTTTTAATAGTTTTTTAACCCTGCCTGCTGACCTCTAAACCGTGACCTACTCATACCACCTCTGTTCTCCCACCCATTTACTTTTCTCCATATTCCCATCTCCACTTCTTTTGTACTGGAAAGGGGTTAATATTCACTATAGTCTTTATTTCTGGAAAGAATAAGCAGTAGGCAAAAAGATACTTCAGGTAAGGGACATATAATTGACTGAAAGGATAAAGGGGATAGAAGAACTCTGCTTCCTGGTTCCAACACTTCCCAAAGCTCCTGAGTGATATTTTGACACTCTCTTTTGAGCTGAGTCTATCATTACAGGCTGCAGCAGTATGACGTCCATTGGTGTCCTCTAAAGAAGCGGTGGATACCAAAAGGGATATCTGGCAGAATCTCTTCTGATGCCTCTGAATCAGCAGTTCTAGATTCTGAATCAGAGAGATGGGACAAAAGTATGTGCTCTCCCTAAATACTGTCTCCTATTGGCACAGTTGGAAACAGAATATTAGGCTTTTCTAGTAGGTCGTTTTTCTCTTATGAACTAGTGAGTTCAAAGTTTAGGTTAGATTCTTCACCATTGTTGAAGAATAAATAGATAATAGGCAGACAGATAGACAGATAGATAAATAGGATTGTCATAGAATCATAGGATGGTTTGGGTTGGAAGGGACCTTAAAGATCACCTAGTTCCAAACTCCCTGCCGTAGGCAGGGACACCTCCCACCAGACCAGGTTGCTCCAAGCCCCATCCAGCCTGGCCTTGAACACCTCCAGGGATGGGGCATCCACATCTTCCCTGGGCAACCTGTTCCAGTGCCTCACCACCCTCACAGAAAAGAATTTCTTTCTAGTATCTAATCTAAATCTCCCTTCTTCCAATTTAAAACCTTTACCCCTTGTCCTGTCACTACACTTCCTGACAAAGAGTCCCTCTCCAGCTCTCCTGTAGCTCCCTTCAGATATTGAAAGGCCATCATAAGGTCTACCCGGAGCCTTTTCTTCTCCAGGCTGAACAACCTCAGCTCTCTCAGCATGTCTTCATAGGAGAGGTACTCCCCCCCATTTTTTTTTAGCGTACAGAAAAGTACAATAAAGGGAAACATGAGACTGGTTTTCTGTGTGGATGTAAGGGAGGAATTGTAGCAAAGAAAGGAAATAAGGTAGGTTTCTGGATCTACAGAACAACAAATCATTGGCTAAGATTGTGAAATGTCTAAACTAGACATGGTAGAGCTTTTCCTAGAGAGATAGGTAATGATATACTGGGCTGTTAGGGTTGGGAGGCTTTTAAAAGTAGATTAGAAGATCATTACTCATGGATGCTTCCTGCAAGATAAAATGCCTCTAGAGGTAGGAAGATGGAGTAGGTCTCTCCGTATGTTGTCCATGATTCAGTGTTGTTCTTCCAACCCTGGGTTGTTTAAGGACCTGGGAAGTCCTTAACAAAAGTTTGTTGTGAACTATCTAGTTCCTAAAATATCATTCCCTACGTTATACATGCTTCTTTCAGACAAGTCTTTTTGCTGTCACAGCAAAGGAGCTCACTTTGGTCATTCAGTCAGTATCACACCTCAGGAAATGGGTTTTCATTTACATGTGCTTTTCCCCAGCATTGTACATTTTTTGTAAGAGTTTTAAACAAAGAAAAAGAAGAGTACCCTTGAATGAGCTGTTGAAAAGCTGAGTCTAAGGCAAATCATGTTATGTGTTGGGTTCATTTATTTTCTAGGTAAAATGTTTCTTAGAGGGTTTGTTTTCTGGCATATGCATTTTTTTCAGAATAAACTCCAGGTGTTGATTGGTTATTGATTTCCAGGGAGCAAACAATTTCCTGAAATAGCCCCTTACTTGTCCTGGACCCTACAGAGGAAAGAAAAGACTAATAAAAGTGATTCTTTGGTGGGGACTGTTTATACAGATTATAATTGGTCTTCATCACCAGTTTATTGACTGGTTTGTTAGATCATTAATCGCCCTTGGCTTTGATCTAGGCCATTAACTAACAAACTTGTTATTAGCTGTTGGAAAATGACCAGCTCTTTTTTTTTTATAGGATTATTGCACTGAGAATTCACTGCTGTTAAATCCCAGAGGGTGGGAAGCAGGACTCTCCAGAGCACTGTTTATTTGGTTCATTGGTGTTGTATGAGCATCAAGCCAGCCTGTTTATTTTGCAGGGATCAAGAGCTATCTAGGATGCTTGGGCACGAGTTTCTGTTCTTCCCTTGAATTGCCAAAGAGAAGTATAGTCTTACTGTAAGAACAGAAAGTTTCTCTCTCTCTGGTCCCTTGTTAAAAAATAATGAGTTAGTTTGAAGTGATATGCTTGATATGTTAGAATTTGCCTGGTTTACACCAGCATAAGATCTTTGCTTGTAAACTTATTTTCATGCCTGCAAAAGGTGTGGGACTGAAAGCTGTGGAGATTAAAATACACAGCACAAGCAAAAAGAAGCTGGACTCCATCCATTCTTCCTCAGTAGTGTCTCTCAGACCAGATTTCAGATGGCAGAGGAGAAGTCTCTCAGTTTCATTGAAGAATATCATCTATAGAGTTGCTAGTGCTTGTTTGCCTTGGCGTTTCTGAGGTGTGAGCACCAGCTTTGTCAGAAATAGAGGAAGGACCAAAAAAATCCATCAGGGAGCCATGAAAAGGAGACTTCCTGTTCTCGTGACTGATCCAAACAGAAGCTTCCCTTTTTTTCCTCATTGGTCCAAACAGGAATCAAGCCAGTCCTCTAGAAATGAAACCTCCCATTTTTCATTCCAAGTTCCCTCAAGCCAACTTCCCACCATGGCAGTTCTCCAGGACACAGAGAAGTGGAGCTTCACTGTCTTGGCTTTCCCGGGAAAGCAAATCTTGCTGTAAACAGGTTCTCCCAGAAGAAAAACCTGCACCTTTCCAGCACTACAAAGGCAACTCCCTTCATTTTTGGGAAAGTAGGTTCCTGGGAAGTAGCAAGCCAACAAGGCAAAATAAGCAGAATTCATGCAAGCTCCATTATTAAACAAAAGCACCAGCATGGTTTCATTTCACGAACACTATTGATGGCAAATTCTGTTTGAGCTCAAGATCTGGGAATTCAATTCCACTCTCACATTGGACCTGCTGCCTACCCCCAACCCCCTAGTCCTCCCTTCTTTTCTCTGCAGGAATTCAATCATGTCAACATCCTACTGCTGGCAAGGGAGACATGGAAAGGAAGAATACATCATTTTTAGAGTTTGTGTCTCCTAGACAAATTGTGACCCTCCAAGTCATGTTATTATGAAATCCGTAATAATAATAGTAACAACAACCAGGAAGGGAGGGAGGACTTATGTCTGCCGGCTGCAGATGCTGCAACACAATTTCTTTCTGCAGAGCGTCATTTGTGCTAATGCATCCCAAAAAAAGCTTCACATCCGATCACAGGCTGTGCAGACAAATGCAAGGAAACTCCCTGGAAGATAACTGCTTGGGGCTGCAATCTTTCAAAGTTCATCAGCCAGGCAATGAGTCGAGGGTGATGGGTAGTTCAACTGGGAGTCCGCCGAGGAAGGAAGAAAAGTGGGGCTGATGTCTGGGCAGGTGATGTTCTTTTTCTTCAACTTAATATTCAGTCAGTTGTTGACAGCTACCCTCCCTTTTCCTCATTTCCTAGCCTACCTTGCTTGAACATTTGCAGATCTAACAGTAAAATACATGGTCCTGACAGCTTAAGTCACTAAAGGTATACTGGACATTTCAAAAGGCCGAGGATAGGGTGAGTGATGGGTAAACATGATGATGGAATCTGGCCAGTTGCAGTACCCCTGATGTCTTAGAGGAAGTTTTTAACTGATCTCTTTCCCTCATTCTGAGATAGAAGTTGGATCCCTTTAAATAAGGAGAAATTTATCTATGGATCCCCACTGGACCACTTTTAATGTCACCAGGGAATTCAGGGATGCCTTGATAATAGAAGACTGAGCTCACCAGATGGCCCAACTCAGGACACATCAGGAAGAGTTGAGATCTCATCTTTGGGAATCAGCCCTCCTATGATTTATGTAACCAACTACCCACACTCTTGAAAAAAACTCACTGCCATAGAGGGACTCCTCAGGGCCTCCAGGAAGGCTCATGACATTGAGTTCTTAACATTAACCATGGGCTAAGGGGGAAAAAATTCCCACTGACATTCCTTAATGGACCTATTCTCCATCCATTCTTTCAGTCCTTCTTCAAGTGGATTCAACTAAATGACTTTTCCCTCTCAGTTGCCTCCTGATTTTTTTTCTCTAGTTTCTGTCTACATTCCTGGTAAATCTCCTTCCTCCCACTGGCCAGTCTTTGGTTTCCTCTTCTGAAGATTGCTTTCAGCGCATACCATGACCTGACAGCATAAATGAGTCTCAAAGTTCCACAGGAAAGATCATCCATTACAGATCTTCCTTTACGTGAAAGTAGTTTTAGAGGCATTGATATGTAGGATTCCCCCTTCTTTAGCTACCATGTCCCTAAAATGTGTCTTTTCTCCTCTCTGGAGATGGCTCAGTAAGTACCAATTTTAACCTAGAGTTTTTAATGTGCCATTCCTTTTTAGCCAGAGAATCTTCTGACAATAGCATACGGTATATCGGTTTAACTGCATTTATCTGTACACACACATTGGTCTGCGCAGCCACGAATCCCCTGAGTATTAAAGGATCCAGACTCTTCTTAGCTGATAATTTATTGAAGCAGCATCTTAGCATAACGCCATGCCTTGTACAGTTATTGGTTCTGGCAGGGTTTTCTTTGTAATAGCTTGATCTGCTTTCTATTGAGCAAGAATGGAATTGACTGCAGGACAGCGATGTATTTTCTAAGAGCATGGTCTCACACTCTGAGTATCCCAGAGCACTCAATAAAGTAATGAGTTAGACTCGGAGCACAGTGACTGTGGAAAGAAACAGAATTGCCAGCTCAGCTAGGCTTATGTTTTCTACATTTGGGAGTTTTGTTTTATTTTATTATTATCATTTTTCACGTGCCAGCGCTAGGCCTCTCCCCGTGCCTTTTTGTGATGAGGTGCCATGGGAGCATACCCCTCTTTGACAAGGGGTCCCGTCAGAGATGGGCAGGTGGATCCTGCCCGTGCTGTTTTCCCTGCAGGGTGCAGGTCCGCTTTCCTCCCTCCCCGCTTTCCCTGGTGCTGCAATGCAGCGTCAGCGTTGGTTGAAAGCCCAAGCCCTAGCACAGAGCCTGACTCTGCCACAGTCTCCTGGCTCTGGGGAGAAGCAGGAAAACACTTGGCCCCTCTCTCATCACTGCTGCAGTCATCCTGCAGGCTCCGGGAGAGAAGGCAGAGCTGGAGCTGCAAGGCAGATTAAGGGATCTTTTGCTTCCTTTGTCCATAGTGCTTCTGCTGGGCAAGGTGAGAAAGAGCAAAAGTCAGAATCCAGGATCCCTGTCAGCGTCTCCTGTGGGGTTTGTTGGCAAAAAGACCCCTCAACCACAAAACAATCCATAAAACAAAAAAGCTCCCTTTTTTTTTTTTTTTTTTTTGGCTGGACTTATTTCTTGTGGTTGAGAGGAACCCTGTTTTCCTGGAGGATCTGTGTGAATCTGGCACCTGTGGGGTATGGCTTCACTACCCCGTACTTCTGCTTTGAGCCTTGGCCTGAAATTAGTTCATTTTTTCAAAAAGAAATCGAGCAAGACACCGGGCTTGAATACCTCTGCAGTGGCAGGCATTGGGCCATGACTCTGAGCTCATCCCCTATGCCACCGTGCTGGAATGTTGTGAAAATTCACAAACCGTTCCCAGCTCTGGAGACACGACTCAGTGGATCCAGACTGAGAAAGTTTGTCAGATCACAGACTCAAGGGAGAGTGTTGGAAGGGATTTTCAGAGATCACCTAGTCCAACCCCCCTGCCAAAGCAGGGTCACTCAGAGCAGGTTGGACAGGAACCCATCCAGGTGGGGATTTGAATATTTCCAGAGACTCCATACCTACTCTGGGCAGCCTGTTCCAGGGCTCCAGCACCTTCAAATTAAAGAAGTTTTTCCTCATGTTGAGATGGAATTTCCTGAGTTCCAGTTTGAGCTCGTTGATCTGCACAGATTTACTGCACAATTTGGCCAGAGCTTATCCTGCATTCATTGCATATGGGATCTCACCCGAGATCCTTCCTGAACTTGGGGACCAGCCTGGAGTCTTTGCAGAATGCTGACCCCAGCTCTCCAGCTCAGCCTCTCTCTTGGCATCACCCTTCCCCTTGCAACACCCCTTGCAACTGTTTACCAGGACAGATGGGAAGCTTGAAGGATGACTGTGACTTTGAGCACCAAATCTCCTTAACGCCCATGCTGGGTGAGACCAATGGTCTGTGGAGCTAGTGCCACCAGCAGATGCCTGTGAGAAGAATAAAGCAAAAAAAAAGTAAGCGTAAAGTAATCCCATCTTTGATGCACGCTTCCTTTCTGGCAGTCACTGAATTAAGGATTATTGTTTTTTTCTGAGCTGGAAACTGTGTCTGAACAAACATGAACAAACTGTGGATGGGTTATGCCCCTGTGAATCTGTGTAATCCCTCCTGAAGCCCACCAGAACATTTGGCCTCTAGGGCATGCCCTGATAATGGGTCCCAGCGTTTAACAGTTATGTGCTGCTCCATCAATTCAGGTTGTGTCTCCAACCCATCTTCCTGTTGGGGTTTTTTGGGTTGCAATAAAGGCCCATGAAAACATCAATGTCAACCTGATTTCAGCTGGGACTGGGTTGTGCCATCACACAAGTAATGAACAAGAGGGAAAGTATTTAATGAGAAACTGTACAAAATGTTTTCACCAGTAATCACTGGCCTGTAAAGGAGATGGACTTGGAACAAAAATTCCATTATTTCATGTAAACATTAAGACAAAAATGGAAAAATCAAAGGTAGAGGAGTTCTCTTGAACTGCTTGTTGCCATGGCTACTGTATCATCCAGAGTACCTGGGAGGCACAGAGGATTTCATTCCCTTCCTAACTTTTTCATTGAGTTTGATTTTTTATTATTATTTTTTAATGAATAGGAAATAAGAGGAGAAATGAAGGAATAGAGGATACTAATTGTTCTTCCTAATACTTTAAACACAAACATGCTTTGAGACTGATGATGAGATAATTGTCTGTTGTCAGCTCTTTCTTGTTTGAAAACAAATAGCAGAACTCCCTTTAGAGCTTCTGTGGAGCAACATCCTCCATTATCACTGATTTCAGAGGGGCCCAGGGGGGCTCATAGCATTGCGTCTTGAGAAAGGTGGGATCAGCATGAATAATCCTCTTTCTCATGTTCTCTAGATAGGCAGCTGTCCTGAATCACGTGAGGGGAGGGAATGCAAAATTCAATAGAATTCCTCTTCCACTCTAAGCACCATAGCATTTTCAAATAGTGAGGAAAGAGACCTCTTTAAAAGCTCAGAGAAGATGCTAAACTGAGGGTAAGCACACATCTTCTGGCATCACATCTTCTGATTAAATGTTTTTTCAGGTTTTCTGGTTTCTGATGATTTGGAGATACCAGAGACATGAAGAGTTCAGGAGGGCTACTCAGCGATGTTGCTCTTTGTAGTTAATTTTCCAACAGTAATCCAGGTTTAGGTGGAAATAACTGATCAGTGATGAATCCTCTTCTCTTGGGAGGCTGTACAATATTACACAGTAATAGAATCTTTTAAAATTATGAGAACAATGTCTCACTAATCGGATTGTTATTGGCCAAGCCAAATAATAGAAAAAAGTGTAATTACAGTAGAATTATATTACAATTAAGATGTAATTACACTGTGGGTTTTTTTGCTCAATCAATAATTATTTCTGTTGGTATAATAAGAACATTAACTGGTGCCCTATGCTACCTGAATTGAATGTACACCATTCCAATGACATTTACAGTATTTATCTTCAGTCACAGCATGAACTATTCAGTCACTTATTTTGCAAGACATGAGGGAGAGGGGTGCATGTGTTTGTGCACATATGTAAAATATTAATACATGTAATACAGCCTATAATTACCAATTATATTATTACATTATTGTAAAATTATATTGCAATACTAATATATATTGTAATGGAGTATAATTATATTACATTTGTATTTGTGGTATTAAAGTGTGTCAGAGAACATACTTATCATAATTACACTGCAATTGCTCTTTAACAAGAGTGGAATTACAGTCACCATATTATGAAATATGACAGTGTTATCATTATACATTATTTGTATTAAAGTACAGCTTAGAGGGCCTTTTAATTGGTATCTGCTTAAGGAGATAGTGATGTTCCACTGGTACTAGGGACCAGACCCAGAGTAAGTTCTACTAAAGGATTCTGGCTCAATAACAAGATTTTTGACATGTGGTCCTGGAGTGAGGTCTGGATCTCTATTTGGGGTCTGATTTCTGTCTTCCCATTAATTGTCCTCACCAAGCAGGGCCGCTGATGAATTTGTCCATGGAAATTTATGCCTCTTCCTGAAGGCATGGTAGCTATGGTTCACAAATATACCTGAGAAATCTGGTCTGCTGGTGCAAGAATAAGTGAGACACCAAGATCTTTGTATCAGAATGGTTTGTCCAAAATCGTGGACAAAATTCTGCGGATTTAAAGAGCCTTGAGTGGCCAGCTCAGATATGTACCTCTGCCTTCTAGTCATCTAAGGATAGTTCAAGGTAACCCTTCTGAGTATCTTCCAGGTGGTCCTGCCTACATCTTAAACATCAGAACCTGATGGTTAGAGCATAATATGACCAGACTGAAAATCCCCATTTTCTCAAGTCCTGGACAACTTGTGTATTTTGCCTTAAAAAAGCTTTGGATAAAATGCACAGTATCTTTCTATAGTCTAGTTCAACCCACAAGTTGAACACAATCTACTGTGGCACAATCTACTTTATCTTCTCTTTCTGGCTCTGGGATCTTCTTGAATGACCCTGGGTCATTCCTTAGCCTAGAGAAGCTGGTTTGCAGGTGAAGTGAGAAAGCTGAGCAGAGAAATAGGGATGTAAACACATCTGCTTCACCACCCTTGTTGCTACTATGGTGGTCCCTGAAGAAGGTCATAAGAAGAAGACACATAAGATCTAAGAGCAGCATGAAGAGGGTCATGACATTGCAGATTCAATTCCCAGAGCGTATCCAGAAACACTCCAGCTCATATAAGATGTATCCATTAGTCCTTCATCTCAGGCAGGGGAGACTGAGCTGGAGATCCTGCTGTCACAAGCAAGGTTTGCTC
>JAOQGH010000012.1:150653138-150686568 GCA_025769975.1 Gallinago jamesoni
AGATGTATCCATTAGTCCTTCATCTCAGGCAGGGGAGACTGAGCTGGAGATCCTGCTGTCACAAGCAAGGTTTGCTCTTCAAGATGTGGTCCCTGCCCAGTGGAGTCAAGACTTTGATCTGTGCACCTCTTAAGCTGCCTGAAACCAACCAATGCAAAAAGGCTGAGATTGAAGCAGTTTTCCCAAACCTAACAGACAGGTTTGCAGATATATGGGCTTTTCTCAGGTAAAAATCTAGGGGACTCCTAATGACTCCAATTGCCATTGGAGTTTATTCACTGAATTAAAATCTCAAGTTCCTTGAAGAATGTATGTACTCTTACGGCTTGATCTGCCAAAGGCAGAAACAAACAACCTGAACCAACATTTACTTTCTGCAGTATTTATGATTCACCAAAACAATTGCTCTTGGCAATTTTGCAAAGCAGGAACTTTATTTCTGTAAAAATTAGTTGGACAAATATACTGTGATGTAGGCTTGGGCAAGAATGTGTCTGAGTGTGTGGGCTTCTTACAGGATATTCAAGGAGCTCCAAGCAGAGGAGGATGAATCAGGATGAATGAGCGAGAGAAAAATCAAGAAAATGCATAAAAGAGGTCTTTACAGCTGCATGAAAACAATATGTAGGCATTGAACTCAGGAATAAAGAGATGGATTCCTGGCCCCACTGACGTCAGTGAGGTTTCTTGCATTCAGTGAATAACTTTGGATCTCTAATCAAAGATGGATGGTACTTATTTCCTAAGAAAATAGCTGCAAACTATGCAAGTAAGTTACCACACTGCTTGAGTTCAGTCTCTAACTCCACTGATTACCACAGGCCTCCTGAGACATGGTGGCCTCAAGATATTAACTCTGGATTTGCTGAGCGTCTTATTACTTCTCCTTTCATCTTTTGGCATTCTGCATCTATAGTTTTGCCAGGTACAAATCTTTAAAATTTAAATATTTTTTTTCTTCCTAATCTTCCCTGTTTTTTAAACAGCTTTTTGAGATTTTTGGATCAGCACAGGAAATCACCATTATTTGAGTCACTTGCAAAGCGAACAAAATGTTGCAAAGTATTCTCCAGAGGATCAGCTGTTCCCATGGGCATGGAGCAATGGAGAAGATAAGTAAGGGAGCCTTCTGCCAGGGGTAGGCTGAGTTGGTGAGGTGAGATCTCTATTCTATCCTGAATATTCTGAGCAGTTTAGAGGTACAGGGTATGTTCAGGGTGATGTGCATAGCTAAACTGAAACTGTGAATACAAGGTAGAGAAATGAGTTTCCTGTGATGGGTGGGAGACTTGAATTCAGTGTCATGTTTTAAGCACAGCTCATCTTCGCCTTGTGAAAGTTACACTTTGAATTCATCTCTCTCCCCTACCGTGATGCTAAATGCTTTGAGCCAGAGGGCTTGGGCGCTCTTCCCATTTGTTTTTCTGGGCTCTCATTTTGTCCAGCTCCTTCCTGAGCCTGTAAAGTGAGGCGGCATTTCTGCTTGGTGGGTTTTTAATTGGTATTAATTTCCAATCAGTCAGAAGTCCTAAATCATAATCTTAAGAGGTGCTGATGCTGTTTTATGAGAGTTTGCGTGTCTTTGTCCTTACTGGTAATTCAAGAAGGAAGATAAGATTTATCTTACAGAGGGGTTGTGAGTAGAACTGATCAGTCATTCCAGTTGCTACCAGACAGAGACTGGCTTTGTAGCATTTTGGTGGGAATGAAACCAATATGACTATCACTGAAAAAAAAAAGGAAAAATATGGATCCTGCAATGACACAGTGATCCTCACGTTCCTGTCATTTGTTTTTGGTCAATGGTAGACATGGGTGGTGCTGAACTTTTTTACAAGGTTGCCAGGGTCTGTGGTTGGACCTCCAAGTTCAGTCGTCTTTCTCTTAAGCTGGGTGTGCTGGGAAAGCTTCTTGGAGGGCTGGATTCAATCAAAGTTTGCAAGACCAGAGACATTTCCAATAAAGTGCACAGGGTTCACGTAACCATATTTTCTTGCTGGAACTTTGTTCGGCTGTGAAATTTGCTGCTGACTTGTGCCTTTATTACCTGAGTTATACAATATGCTTCAAGATCCCCAGAATGGCAAGGACTGTAGAAGAGCAATGTAGCATTATTAGCTGTTTGCCACAATCCATGTCCAGGATTGCTATGCTTTCCCTGTGGCAGGTGAAACAGCAAGGAAACAAATAAAAATTTCACCCCGTACTGTTAGGAGTGAGTGGGCGGACACGGCCATTTTCACCAGGGTCCCTCTGACTAGTGTGGACCTGAAACAGCACCGTTTCTGCTCAAAATAGCATGCCACAGGCAGAGACATTTTGTTTTTGCTAAAAGCAAACAGAGTTGCTAAGAAACGAATATTGCAGGGATGGAAATCCACAAAAGGCTTGACAGTTGCCGAACGATGCATGCTGGATTGAGTGGTTTGGCAAACATGGCCATACAGATAGCAAAGAGGAACCAGCCCATTCCCTAGCTAAGCATGGTCCTTCCAGCAGGAAACCCCTAAGTTGCTCCTTACATCTTGCCTCCATCGTGCATATTTCTGGTGGGGACTGACAAGCCAGGGGTATAAGAGGGACAGGGCACACAGACACCAGAGGACTTGCAAAGCTGGGAAGACTTAGAAGATAACAGGCTCTGAAGGACATACACTCCAGCATTCTTGTCTCTCAAAGCTGGGAGCAGTCAAAGGAGTGGTTACAGTCCATCTCATCTTTGCTCCTGAAGGACCACTCATGGATGTCCAAGGACAAGTCAGGAAGTTGTATGCATGCCTCCATCAGTGACGGCTATTCTTTAGACTCTGGTCATGGTGCCCCATCAAAATAAGGGTCAGTGACCTTGTTAGTGCCAACTTTGCCAGGGTGTGGGAACAGCTCCTTATATTTAAGTCCCAGTTGAACTTCTGGAGACAGTCGTGACCTGTGGCAACACTGGAATCAGGTTTTTACCTCCACTGTGTCCCACATGAGGCAGTCAATTTTTAGCTACCTCAATTTCTTATGCTGGGAAAAGAGACCTTACATAACTTTTTTATCAGATGATAAATAACAGACGCACTGTACCCTAAAGGTGGCTGCATTTCATCATGTTTGTGACTGTGTGCATGGGGTTTCGCCTTGAACGATGCTTAGAGAGCAGTGTGGATAGAAAAGATTTCTGAAATATGAGACATTCAAGAGATTGCTGTCCCCTACTGGGGCATGGTGCATGTTTTCAAGCTTGAGAAACCAGAGATGATCACTACCTGCAGCAGCTTGAGAGCCATCCCTGCTCTCCAGTGCATTGCTGTTATTGTTAGGTATGCTCTTCAGGAAGGTGGGCTTGGGAAAAAAAATAACAAAATATTAAAATAGATGTTAGAAGCAAAGCAAACTAACACTGAGCCAATCCGATTAATAACGAATGCCAGGAGTTGGTGTTAATTTGTCTCTGATTTAAAGTGCCTGGTGGGTGGAGAGAGAACAGCCCACAAGAAGCAGCTGGGCTCCTTTTCCATCCCCCAACCCTGCTGTTGGTGCGGCGTGGTGGGGGAAAGAGGAGCACACAATCAGGCAATTCATCCCCACGCTGTCGCACTTTGCAAAGGCAAAGGAGAAGAAGGGAAGGAGGGAGAGGGAGAGAGGAAAAGCAGCCATCCATTTCTCAAGGAAAGCACCGGCAGCAAACATTATGCTTCTGCTCACCTAACCAGGATCAATCCATCCTATCCCTGTTTACCGGCCCTTTGTGAGATGCCAATGGGCAGCCCTGACAAAAAGGAGGAGGTGGATTAATGATTTTCCTCGTCTGGTTGTTTGGGTCAGGCACGCTGAGTGATGAGGGGAGTGCTCTAATCAGCCATGGTGGGGCTGGCAGGGTTCACAGTCTTCTCTCAAGGCCAAAATTCCTGATTCATGTGCAGAACGGGGTGACACAAACTCCCTATTGACGTGGCTCCACCACAAATGTCAACCTGAGCCAACTAAGGTGGTATCTGGATTTGCTGCCCATGGGGTGATCTTTGCCACCACCCAATTCTTCCAGTGAAACCAAAGGGGACAAATGCTTTGCTGTTCCTGTCCGTTCACTCCCTCTGGGAGTATGTCTGTCCTTATAAATAAATGAGGGATTAATTGCAGGCATACGTGTGGTCCCGTGATGATCCAGACTGTTTAATTACTTACATGCTCCCCGGTGCAGTTTTGGCCCAAGACGGTGCCAGGACGCAGTCTGGTAGATGGCAGAGCCAAGGGACTTTCTCCCACAGGTCTGTGGGATGAGGCCAGACCAGGAGGAGAGCTGAGGTGTGTGGCTGCAAGCTGTGCTGTGCTTGGCCCCAGAGCCAAAGAACAGCCCCTGCTTCAGTAGTATAGACATAGCCTGCGGAGACAGACAGTAAAAGGGCAAATTAACATTTAGTTGGCATGAGAATTTCTGTTCTTTAGGAACAAAAGGAGGGCCATCTGCTCATTGTGTCTCGCACAAGGTGGGGGCTTGCGCTTGCTACCAACCTGCGGCTGGATTTCAGCCCACAGCTCGATGTGGAGATGCCGGAGGCCCTCCAGGTATTGTCCTGGGAGACTGAGGACATCCACAGTGCCCCACTGTGCTGGGTCAACCTACCCTCTGGCCAAAAGAGGCAATGATCTTCATCTGCTGGCACCTTCCTAGAAGGACTGCTCATCTCTCCTGCGTTTCCTGGTTTACGAAGGCTGGTCCCTGGGCTGCACACACGGGTTTGTCATTGCAGGGCTGCTGGGGGACACCTGGATCTGTGCGTGTTGCTACCTCATGGTGTACAGTGAGGTTTCTCTAAACACTGTTGGGCTGGAAGCAGAAGGAACAGCCTCAGAATCTCTCTCTGGAGGAAATTGGAAGTGGAAGAATTGTTCTCACATGTTCTTGTGGCCAAGGTCCCCTCCTAGGTCTTGGGTAGAAACATAAATATTAAGTCCTGCCTGTTGTCTGCAGACTTCCATCTCCCCTCCAGCTCTTCACTCCTGTCCGTCTGCCTGTCCTCCGGGCCAGAAGAGAAAACCCATAGAAATAAAAGAGCATGTGAAAATTACAGACCCTGCTGTCATCCCTGTGATGAAGCATCACGCGAGCCCTTCTCGGAATGAATATAAACCATCCTCCTTCAATCCTTCATCTTCATCAAGGCTGCACACAGGCAGCTAACTAACCCCAGCCCCAAACCAGCACATTCTCAGTACTGCACAAATCACTCCATAATATCCTCCATCATCTTCTGTGATTAAACAAAGCCCAAGAAAGTGAGAAAAGAAGAGTCCTGTGCTTCCCAATAACCCCCATGCTTCTCCCTCACCGGTAAACCATCTCCCCTCCCATGTCACATTGCTCAAGGGTTCCTTGAGAGAAGACTGAAAAGGGGAAAAGTGTGCATCTGTCTTGTTTATGCAAATCCTGAACTGCTTGTCATGAGGCTGATAGATGAGATGCAAGGAATAATCCGACTCATTAGTGCCTGTGCTATGATTGCATCCCTCTGCCAGCGTGTCTACATTTGAGCATTTTAGGATTTGTTATAGGGGACCCTAGAAGTCTGCAAAGAAAAGGGGAGGGGGGTGTCTCTGGTGAGTAGAGGAGGCAGACACCCTTTGCTGCCCAGCGTGGTGAGCTCAGGCGTGGCACTGCATAACATGGGCATGACATTCCACAAAGATTTGGGTTGGGGTAGTAGACAATCTCCATGACTGTCCTCCCAATCAGTCCACTGACACCATGCAGGACATAACAGGCTGAACAGGAGGACATGGATCAAGCCAACCTGGTTTTGTAAGGGAGTTTAGCAACATGGATGTGACTTGTCACACTCCATTTTATTTCAAGCTCTGGCCTTGGTTTATTTAGCAATATGGACATATGTTTTGGGGCTTAGGAGTAGCTACTAATATTCCTGCACCTGTCTATAAAATATGCAAGAATTGCAGGGAATGAACAAAGGTTATAGAATCATAAAGTCATAGAATTACAGAATCATATGGCAGTTTGGTTTAGAAGGGATCTTTAAAGATCATGTATTCCACCACCCTCCCATCATGGGAAGGGATATCTCTCCAGATCTCATCTGACCTGACCTGACCTGACCTTGAACATTTTCAGGGATGGACCATCACCAGCTTCTCTGAACAGCCTGGTCCAGTGTCTCACCACTCTCAACATAAAAAATTTCTTCCTTGTATCCAATCTAAAGCTACCTCCTTCAGTTTAAAACCATTACCCCTTGTCCTGTCACTACAGGCCTTGGTAAAAGCCTCTCTGCATCTTTCTTATAAACTCCCTTTATAAATGTAAAGAATACAACAAGGTCTCCCTGGACTCCTTTCTTCTCCAGGCTGAACAACCCCAACTTTCAGCCTTTCTTCATAGGAGAGATGTTTCAGCCTTCTGCCCATTTTCCTGGCCCTCATCTGGACCTGCTCTAACATCTTCTGGGGAGAGCTGGATGCAGAGGTGGGGTCTCAGGAGAGCAGAGTAGAAGGGTGGAATCACCTCTCCTGACCTGCTGGCTGTGCTGCTTTTGATGTAGCTCAAGATTTCTTGACTTTCTGGGCTGCAAATACAACATTGCTGGCTCACGGCCAATTTTTATCCACCAATATCCACAAGTCCTTCTCCTCAGGGTTGCTCTCAGTCCATTCACCCGCCAGTCTGTATTGATGCTGGGGTTTGCCCTGACCCAGGGCCATCTGCGTCCAACTGGATGCACAATAAAAGACTGAAGGAAAGGCAAAGAAGAGTAGGCACTTCTGAGACTGGCAGTTGCATCCAGACCATAGTGTTTAATAACAACTGATGTACTTGTCCTCCACAAATTCTCTAATCCATTTTGGCACTCTTTTATACCTTTAGCTTCCACAGCATCCTGTGGCAATGAGGTCCCCAATTGAATTATAAAGCTGTGTGAAAAAGTACTTCCTTTTGTTTGTGTTCAGTCTTTGGGGTCAGCAAGGATGGCTTTCTGCATCATGAGGCTTAATGCACTGCTGCTCCCCATGTCCCTTGAGGACTCTGGAGAGAAGGTGCTGTAGAAATGCACATATTTATCATTTTTTTGCTTTGTAAGTTCAGGTTGCAGACTACTGCTGCTTCAAGCTCATGGCTGGATCCAAAACTTGGGGCTTTAAAGAGGATTAGGAATGTTCCTGATTCTCTCCACCTTCGGGGTCCGCACTCAACTTGGTGGAAAGGTCCTACACTTTGCTCAAGCTCAGATATTTCTACCCTCTCTATGCCACTGGGAAGTTTCTGTTTGCCCACATCAGTGTGGTATCAGAAGAATTCAAAGCCCCTCATTTCAGACTGTGGAGGAGCAGCTGGAATCACTGCCATAGCTAGCACAGTCCTGTAGTTCAAGTTCTCTTGTGCTGTTCACTCTACAGAGAGTGAAGGTAAGGCGAGGGATGGTGACAGTTCTGGTTTTACTAAAAGAACCTGTAATTCAGGTGACTCTTGTAGTCAGAGCCTGAATTTCCATCTCCCTTCCGCTGAGACATACAGGAAAACTGCAAATCTGAGGTCCTTCTGTGTGCAATTTAAAGACATCCTCACCGGGCATTGGAAACTGAGTGCCTAAAATTATGAGCTGAATTCCTGTTGTCAGAAGGGAAACATTCCCAGTCCAATTTTAACTGTGCTGAGACTGCAGCATTCCAAAACTGAGCACAGTACACCTTCAGGGTTGCTTTAAAATTGGACCCTGGTGTAGTCTTTCCTTCGCTTCCCAGCTGATACCGAGGAAAACTAATTCCATCACTGGAGTAATGTTAACATAGTTTATCAGATGGGGAAACTGAGGCATGGTCATTTTAGAGAGAGCACAAAGCCATGGAAGAGAGTCAGAAGAAGAGCACATATTAAAACTTCTGTACATCCGGAGGCTGTCAAAGTCTTCTGGTTGTGGTCATCTCCTGTTGCTGATCACACCCAGCCACATGAGGAGCCGGAGGACAGCAAAATAGAAATCTGCTTTCCTGGTGCTGGGAGAAGCACTGGTCTTGAGCTACTGCAGGTCTTAGTCTGGAGGTGGTTGCAAAAAGAGCTACTTGGGTGTTAATTCCCTTTTTCTCCTTTCCTTTGGCCAGCCCAGGTCCAGGCTGCCATGGGGCAGGCAAAAGGCCAAAACCCATTGATGTTCAGTCCCAGGGGGTCTGGACAGACCAGGCAGGAGCAGAGCTCCAAGTGCCTTTGCCATGGCACCAGCTTTTCCTTTATCCTCTGTAGCCACCTTCACACCAGTAATTCCAGAGAGCCAGAATATGGCCTGAAACACCATCCCATCTCCACCTATACATTTCAGAACACTTCCTGGGAAGGTTTTGGCCCCTGCCAAGAATCATCACCCCAATCTGTGCCTGGGTATGGCTCAGAAGAGAGCACTAAGTGCTGGGGCAAAGCTCTTCTGCCTTGGTGGACAGGCAATTTAACCACATGGACATGAGCTACGTCAAGACTCTTGGCCTTGGGGATCAGAAAATCAGCCCTGGTGCATATGATTTATGCGGGATGCATAAGTGAGTAGCATCAGGACATGCACTGAGCTCTGACTTGTGATTGTGTAACCCTGTGCAACGCAAAGCCCAGTTTTGGCTTTCCCCTGCCCTAGTGTCCATGCAAGTCTGAGTCTCAGCATACACACAGAGCTCCCCTGCAAACATCCCCTTTCCCCGGGGCCTCCCACTTATCTCCCCAGCTAAAACCAGTGCTTTTAACCTCCAGCTGACTTTCCAATCAATCACATCCTGGTCCCCAGCGCAAATGAGCAACGATAGAAGTGGATTCTGTCACTCATTAGGATGACCTTGCCCTCAGAGGCCCTCTTGCGTAACCCTCATACCCAGGAGCAGGTTTGGACTGTAGGGAAAAAGACCCTAAAAGGTGGTTGTGGAGCACTAATGGGCAGAAATAAGGCAACAGGAGAAGTGGAAATTTTCTAGGATTTTCTGGTGCAGAAGGTCTGGTTCAGAGGTGGGATGGTTCACCTGAGGCTCAGGGGCTTTGGAGTTTCCTCATTGTGGTTGAAAGCTTCTTGGGGCATCCCAGAACTTTCCATTTCTATATATCACCTCTCAGCTCTCCCTTTCTCCAAATCTCTTCTTCCAGTCTTTGAAAAATGAAATGGGACTGGGATTCTGACCCCACAAGCCAATCCCCATCACAAAACCAAATATTTTCCACCCTACTCACGCTGTTCCTGCAGGCTGTTCCATGTCTGCTGGAGTCCACCCTCAAAGAGGGTGGCTTTCCATATTGGAGCAGAGAGAAAATTGGGGTGAAGGATGCTAATGTGTGCAAATATAATTTATTAACACAGCAGGCAGGTGAGAATCAGGCTTTCTCTGCACTCAGGAGACTGAGAGGGCTAGAGACAGTGGGCAGCACAGCACTGTCCACACTGATGGAGTAAATATGCCGGGTTGTGATGGGTCCAAGGGGAAATGTTTTTGGCAAGTGAAACAGCAGGAGTGGGGCAAGATTGGACTCTTGTCTGTTTTCCTTTGCTTCCCAAAGGGGCTTTGTTTGAGTTCAGGTCTCAGCATTTGGTCCAAAAGTAGACCTGACCAGGAAAGATGGTGATCTAGAGAGCTCCAGGTGGAGCTGGTTTAGCAGCTCTTTCAGCATATGATCCATGTCTCCAGAGAAAGGATGTCGACTGAAGTCAGGGTGAGACCTAAAGGATTTCCTGCAATAGGAAATCCTGCAATACCCTTCAAGTCATCCTTTTGCTCTTTCAAGTCTTAGTTTTCACTAGATCCTGCTTTGCCCGAAAATAAGCACCAATCTTTATAGAGAAACTGTTGCTGGGAAGGGCCAGAGTCAAGTAAATACTCATACAAACAGAAGAGAAGAAAAATGGATCATTAGAGATAATACTAAGGAATAAACCTGATTCTGAGCATTGATTTAACTCAAGAGGTGCTGCTCCAGGATCTGTCCAAGCTCCATCCATCTCTAGGTGCCGTTCAGGGCTAAATCCTCTCCTTGCAGCCCAGCAGAGCCACTGCAGCCAAACGACTGCCAGGTCCGAGCCCTTTTTGACTCCTCTGCGTGCTGTTGGTTCACACTGTGTTTCTCCAGGTGTTTCTGTGTTTCTCCAGGCATTTCCACCATGCTTTGCTCACTCTCCTCGGTAGCAAAAAGGAAAATTTCCAAGCCGTTGTAGCTTTTTATTATTTTTTTTTTTCGCTGCTAGCAGTTCTTTCTGAATAAGGACAGAACATACTCATTTCCCGTCTTTTCTCAGAGTGGCAAGAGACCGAGCTTTTCAGGGCCAGGCGATTTTCTGCCTCCAGTAAAAAGGGATATTTTGTTTAATATCTGGGGACTTCTTAGAGGGAAATGGGAAGCCCCAGGAAAGGAGGATTAGCTTGATGAGAGTGGTTTTCACCCTGCTGGGGTGTCAGCCGTGTGCCAAGGTCAGGAGCAGGAAAAGCAGAGGGAGGTAAATCTTGGACGATAGCACATCTGAGCCGATGGGCAGAGAGAGGGGAGTTGGGGACATGGCTGAGTTAATGGGGACAGATCAGGGTGAGGGTGTTGGGAGAGGTCCTACAGGCAGCAGTGGGCAAGGATGACCTTTCTGCAGTCATTGTTTTGATTATTTTTCCCTTTTTTTTTTTTTTTTTTTCCTGTGGAATGTTTGTGTGTGTGTGTTTGTGTGTGCATGTCTAAGAGTGCCCTCCATTGGCCAGATCCAGGATCTTGCTGCACCAGGAGTCCTGTGCCACCACCACAACCGAGGAAGGTGGTGGATGCACAACCTGGGAGGTTGTCCTTCCTTTCTGGAAGTGCTCTGTGCAATTCAGGGTCCCTGCAAAGCAGGGCACATTGCAGGTCTGCCTGCATTTCACGGGTTCCTCCTGCTCATACAGAGCTGAAATCCTTATGCTGGGGTGTTATGATTTGAAGAACCCACAATAATTTATTGTGTAGACAATTATTCTCCCACCCAAAGACCCCTCCCCACCTGGGAAGGTGAATGAGGAAAAAACACAAAACCCTGAGGGCCAGAATATAAACAGATTTAATAGAATAAGATTAAATAATTGATATTAGTGATACTAAATATTAACCAGTATTGACCCCAATACTAATATAAAATATACAAGGTTTATACACAGCTCATTCTCTCAGCAGGAAGCTGTGCACTGCCAGCAGGGACAGCCAATGTGGGGCACTACGAGCGGTACGGCTTCAGGAGGAAGGGAAGGGCTCTGGGGTCTGGCACTGGGACAAGTTCTCAGGATCGCCAGCCATCATGGAAGATAAAAACTCAGCAAACTTTCTAATTTATATTGAATATGACATTCTTAGCATGAAATAACCCTGATGGCCAGGTTGGGTCAAGTGCCCAGGTCTCACTCCTCCTCATCCCCCACACCTGGAGAGCTCGAAAACAGTGAGACCTTGAAACCTGCACACAGGCAGCTCAGGGACCAGGTGTAACCTGTGATCCAGTCTTTGCCCAGTTTTGTTTAAGCTGTGAAGGTCTGTCTCAGGTTGTGTTTCTGGACCCTGTCTGTTCCAGTGGGTGCTGGGGTGAGATGGCAAACACTCAGTAAAGAGCTAGAAAAAATTACCAGGGCTCTGGGCAGTAGTGTGAGGGTGCAGGAGCCATGCTGGTGGCTCACGTTTCTTCATAGCCCTCTGCTTCATCATCTCTAACACCTGCACAAGGTAACCAAGGCAGAAGGGTCATTCAGACTGAAGTTGTCAGCCTCTCTCTGTGAGTTGCTTGAGAACAACTGCCTTCTTCCCAGGCCACAAAGACAAAGAAGACAATATTTTTGCCCTTTGGTTTGTCCTTGAGAAACACAGGCAAGGGACAGCCCAAAGTATGCCATGGTCACCCGCTATCCCCAAGCTTTACTCCAGAAAAGACTTCTCTGCCAGACCCATCTCCCAGGCACGGGACTGGAAGGAAAGGGCAGGAGGGGTGGCTTGTAGTCCAAGTTGGAGCCAAGGAATGGAACCACGTATGGGTATCTCCCATTACACAAAATTACAGAAATAGCCAGGCTACCTAGACAGTAGCTGTGGCAACAACCATGGGAATACGGCCAAATTTTCCTGTGTGCCATAGGAATGTGGTCTCTAACACTGAAATAATCTGCCTTTTCACATATTTAATATCATTTCGCCAGCTGCAGGCTGGTATATGTCCCCCTTGGGATTTTACTGGATTAAAGTGTAGAAGACGGATCTCTGATGAAATACAGCAGCCAGTCGGCTGCCCATTGCATCTTCCCTCCCCTCCAGGTCTGACACATGTTGAGCCAAAGATACAGGTGTGGAGGGGGGGTTTTGTCTATTCACTTCTTCTGCTCTAAGTAAGGATTCCCACTTCAGCAAGGATTAGTTGAAGGCAAAAAAATATGTTTACGTCCCTTATGGTGAAGCCTTCCAGATGGGACTGCATTCAGGGGAAATCAATTCTGAGACCTAACAACCGTAACACAGCGTCCCATTAATGGGTCTGTTTAGTTAAAGTTTGTTGGCTTTTACGGTGCTTTTCCCAGAGAGGGGCGGTGAGGGGAGTTGGGGGGAGGGGGGGGAGGAATGTATTTTCTGCTCTCTGCATCCTCATTTGGTAGCACGGTTGTGGCCAGCATGAGAAAAATCAGGTTTGTGGAGGGCAGGGGGCTTGGGCTGAATCCCACACACTGAAGTCACCGTTAGGGACCGGATCTCGGCGCAAACCCTGTCTCCTAATCATCTCGTTGCTATGGAGGCACTGCTGGCTCCTGCTTCCAACCGGGGGAAGCAGGTTTCTTCACGGACTGGACCAGAGGTTCAGATGATCCCTAGCGGTGTGAAGGTCTGGTAGATTTTTGGCTTTGGAAATGCCGTGCCCACTTGCAAACAGCCCAGACACTGTTCTACAGCAAGGGAGAGGAGAACCAGCCGTCCCTTTCCGAGTCTCAGCTGAACAAGCACTTTTCATTTACCACAGCTGGGATTTAAAGCACGGGCAGTGATTTGCAGGCAACCCCTCCTGCTAATCAGGATGACCTCTCTGGAAATTTATATGATGTTTGGTCCACGCCTGTGGTTTTCCTTACAAGCAAACGTTCCTTTGCATCCTCTAAGCAGTCTGGGTTCCCAAAATCTGGCCCCCGAGGAAGGGCAGGAGCCTGGCACGGGGGACAGTTGCACTGCGGAGCTCTGCAGGCTGCAAAGCGCTGTCAGGAGTGGGGACCTGACTTTTAAAAAATTTAAGTGCAAATGCATTTGGACTCCATGCTGATTAGTGTCAGGTCTAACAGACACCCAGGACTCTGCTGGCAGAGGCTGCAGTGGTTTCCAAGCTTGGATGGAACACAGTTTGCAACAAATAGCGGATCTGACTTTCAAGTTCCCTAACCCTTTCCTCCCCAGAAAAAAAAAAAAAAAAAAAGGCAAAACAAAAACAGGCTTTCACAGAAGAAAGGAGATGCAGAGAGAAAACTTTGATATAGAGCAAGGATAGAAACCAAGGGGTGAATCTGGCCATGCATTTGGCTTCTTATCTCTTCCTAGATGCACAGCATGGTCTATGGGCTTCACCTCTTATTTTTCAGTCTCTCCTGGGATTGCATTTAGCTGCCTGAATTGAGATTTGCTGGGAATTCATAGGGTTGCTGTGAAAGCTTCCTCTGCTTGCAGGGTGGGAAGGCAGAGACTGGCAGGGTGATGGGACATGTCAGGACTGGGGATGAGCGGTGTGGCCACCATGAGGTGGTCATGAGGGTGAGGAGGGTCAATGGCTGCAATGGACAAGATGTGTTTTCCCTCCAGCCTTGCAGCAGGTGCTGTTCTTCACAGACTTTCACCCAAATTCCTTCCTGGCAATGCCACCATGGTCCCTGATCATGGAAAAACACATACCAGATGATCTGAGTCATTTTGGGGTGGCAGCCCAGGACAATGTTAACATCTCAGGAGCTGGGCTTCTTGTACTCAGGTTTCAGTGCAGAAGCCTTGAGCACTTGCTTTTCACCAACCTGTAGACCACAAAGGTTCCTGAAATCAAGTCAATCATCTGACATTGGGGTCCAACCTATCCCTTTGAAAAAGCCCTGTTTCGGAGGCAGCAAGTGCTGCAAGGCAAACCTCACCCAAGGGCAAACTCCTGATTTTCTCCACCCAGAGTGAGCCAAGAGGGCAGGAAAGGAAATGGCTGGAAAAGTGAGAAGGAAAATGAGCCATGTCTCTATACCCAGCAGTGGGAGAAGCTCTGCCCCACACACGGAGGGTCTGCCCCTCCTGCTTGTCAACCTCTGCATCTGTTAGACCCCCTCCCCAAATATGGGGGTGCACACTGCATGGGGAGAAGGTATGAATTGAAGAGAGTCCTGCTGCTGACCGTGCTTCCCTCTCTTTCTCCTCCCCTGGAAAGAGTGGAGACAAGGAGAAGGTAACATAAGGAGGGTCCTCAGAGTGGGGTAAGAAAGAGGGAGGAGAGTGCAGAGGGTGTGGGAGTCTCTTCAGCATGGTGAGGGACACAGGGGGCTGGGCTGAAGAGAACATCTGGGCTACAAAGGATTTCAGGGAGTGGGTTCTATAGGGCAATGCAGGAGGGACATTACTTTTGCTGAAGGGTTTTGGGAGTGAAGGTCTTGGGGCTGACAGGAAGGACTCACTCTCTGGAGATGCTCTGTGTCTGGCTGCAGTACTGCAGGCTTTGGGGTGTCCTGCTTACAGGGATGCAAGGCAGGGTGGCTGCACGAAGTGTAAAGATTTAAAATGTCTCTCCATCCCCCCCTTTCTTTTTTCTCCTGTACCTGGTACATGGCTTCTTTGAGCCCTGCCCTCCTGTCCAGACTCAGAGTTAAACCAGGGCTGGGGTCATGAACAAGTCCCTTCCCCTGCACTGGTTTGGTGGAAAAGGAGGGGGGAGAGAGAAAAAGTGAGACAGAAAGAAGCAAAAACCCAAGGCCTGGCAGGAGGAAGAGAGAAGGCAGAGCCGAGCCAACCTCTATCCCACCCTCCCCAGGTGCAGCCTGAAGTCTGCTTTGAACCACCACCCTGATTCCATTAGGATGGAGAGGGGTGGAAAATTCCTAAAACAGAGATCAATGGTGTTTGCTTTGGGAAGATGGTTAAAAATCACTGCAAAGGCTCTCCTCAGCTCGGCAGAGGGGCTTTGCATATTCAGAAGGCAGTGGCAAAGCAGCACTGTGAGTCACAGCTGTGCCCCTCCTTCCCGTTAGGACATCCCAGGGATAGGAACACCCCCAAACCTAGCATGGGAATGGTGATGTGGGGCTGCATCTTCTCCCAGTGAGAGACATGCTGGGACCAGAGATGCTGTATGGATTTTCAGCCTTGCAAAGGGTTAATAAATAAACGAAAAAACCAAAACCAAAACATCACCAGAAGAAACAAATCCCAAATCTCTTCTCTTTCTCTCCCCTCCTCCTTCCCTTTTTTTTCCAGGTGTTGTTTATGGCCACAGGAGGGAGCTCAAATCCAGACATGGGAGGATTGGCTTGATTTCGGATCCAGAGTCTCTTAAACACTCACTTTTCCTCTAAGCTGGTCCCTGTTATGTCCAGGATCTGGCGCCTGCTTGACATTTACTTTGAGTTCCAGAGGACCAGAGACCTAGGATGAGGAGCATTGGATCTGCCCTGAACCTGCTTTTGGTATCGCCACTCTACTTTGTGTGGACCGTGGTCGCTCTGGACCTGGCACAAACTCCCTGCACCACTTTGGTTCAGGGGAAATTCTTTGGGTATTTCTCCTCCTTTGCTGTCTTCCCATTGAACTCCTCTCTCTGCTCTTGGATTATCCAGAACCCTGACCCTCGGAGGTACACCTTGTACATGAAGATCTTAAAACCTACCGGCGTATGTGACCACCAGCACATCCGCACCTACCAGTTCGACTCCTTCCTGGAGTCTACTCGCACCTACCTGGGCATGGAGAGCTTTGACGATGTGTTGAAGCTTTGTGATGGGTCCACCCGCTATGCCTTCCTCCAGTCCAACAAGCAGTTCCTCCAGATGAAGCAGACTGCGCCACCAGAGGTGGAAAGCTGGCCCGTGCGGTGGAAACCCACAAAGGCTCAGGAGAGGGACTTCTCGGTGGAGTACCTCGTGGTGGGCAACAGGAACCCTAGCAAAGCTGCTTGCCAGATGCTCTGCAAGTGGCTGGACGTGTGCTTGGCCATCAGCAGCAGCTCCCATCCATGCGGCATTATGCAGACCCCGTGCTCTTGCTCAGGAGGGGAGGTCCTAGATCAGGCCAGCGAGATCCTGGGGCTCACGAGGAAGAAGGAAGATTGCTATAAGGATGGGATTTACTTGGAGAACTGCATGAGCAGCCCCAAGGACAGCAGCGGAGCGGAGTTCCTGGGTGAGTGGAAGGCGGCTGGGGACTCTTGGGAGGGAGGGCTGGTTGGACTCTCCTCTCCCGGGTCTCACACTGTCCCCATCACCTTTTTGTCTGCATCTGAGGATGCCTGGTATGAAAACCTTATTTGCTAATTAATAGGTGGGTCTGGTAGTGCCCGGTGGCTTTTTATGAGCCTGCGACTGGAATTGCAAAGCAGCTTCCCCTAAATATACCCCAAACCATTTCATTCATTCCCAGGGCTTGTGTCTTGCTTGTTTTACTTCTACAGCCTCAGAGCTGCTGAGGGGAGAGTCTTTCCTGAGGGCTAGTGGTTTTCCAAAGTAATTACAGATGTCCTAGAAAAGGCAGGATCCAAGTTACCTCCCGAGGCGGGCTGCACTCAGCAGCCCTATCAACTATCTTAATTCAGGGGGGAAAAAACTTAATTTCTGGGCTTGGTTTAAGGGAACAGCAGCAGAAGGCACGCTCATTTTGTTCTCAGCCTCATTTTCCTTCTGGAGGCTTTCAAAAAGGAAACTCACCACAGTGCTTCCATGGGGTTACTTGGTGTCTTTGCTCGGGGCTCATACCTCAAGTATTTAATCCGTGTTTTTGTGATGATCTTGAGTACGGTATGGGCTGGAAAGGGGCTATGGAGGTGGCAGTGACATGACAAAAAGGGCTAGGAATAAGGGTGACATGCTCCTGAGGTCTGATCCAGGGAGGGGAATGCTCTTTGCAGAGATCCGATGTGGGCTCTGCTGGTGGTGTGGTGCCATTCAAAGCAGAAGGAAACTGGGGGGGGTCCGACAGCAAATCCTCTATTTCGGAGCCTGTGTCAGATCCGCTCCGATGTATTTATTCTCAGTTCCCATCCCACCTGCCAGCAGACAGGTTATGTAAAGCGGAGGTGTGATGCTAAATAGGAATCTGGGCGGCAGGGAGGGGAAGCCTCCAATTCAGCGAGGTTCAGACCCATGCCTGAACCCCCACCCCAGCTTCTCCTCTTCTTCAGGTGCTGGGCTGAAAGGTTCTCTGCCACTGGGAAGAACGCTGACATCCATCTGGGTCTGGACTTCGGGGCTCTTTGCCTGGCTTTTTGCAGCCACCCAAAATCAGGGGGGAATTTCTCGAGGCAGGGGGAAGGAGGCGAAAATTTGCTTGCTGTAGGAAGGAGGTTACCAGGCACAGGTCCAAGCTGTGCAGCACAATTTGCTCGCAGACCGCAGTCTGGCTTTAGCTGAGAGATTAGTATATGATCAGGTATTAGTGCTTTCGTCAGTGTATTTTGGGGGAGATTTCGTTTCTCACTGATCTGTGAATCAATACGTGGAGGCTCACAGCCCAGCCATAAATCCTGCAAATTAGTTCTTCAGCCGTGCCTCCCTCCCCGGCTACAGGCACACGGCAATATTCCCTCTCCAAATCTCGGATTTCTTTGCAATGCCCTTTTCTCCTGTGTGAACAGCTTGAGAGGAGCACCGTGTTGGCTGCCTCCTTGGAGTGATGCGAGCTTCGTTAAGTCATGTGTCATGCCTTACGTTTGTCGATTGGGTGATTTATGCATTCAACCCAAAGCAGCGTGACCTTTTTCGTTGCAGCCAAAGGTGAAATTTGAAATAAGATTTTCAGCAAATCCTGAAGCATTCAAGCTTAATATTGGCTTTTGTAAAGATTTCTCCTAGTCCAGCTTGAGTGCTTGAATGTTCCCAGAAAATAAATATGAAAGAGGCTCAAAGGTGGCTGAATCAAAATCCTTTTTGGGTGTCAAATATTTGTAGAGAGCGGAGATAATATTTTGCTGGCTGCTCACATCTGCTCCATATTGAAGATACAGAATTATCATCTTCACTGGTGGGATGCCATCTACATAGAAACGACGCTTGCAGGGTCTCCATGTGCTGCTCTGTCTGTCACTCTGTCTGGTTTGATTTTTGCAAAGGCTTGATAAGGAAGATGGAGGCGAGATCCAATTTGGACAGAGAGCCAGCGATCCCTTAACAGCATTTTGTGGGTGGAATATTTTGATAGGGCTCCTGATTTCCAAGAGCTGGTGCTGGTTATTGCTGTCATTGTTGTCCTGATTGTATTTGTAGCATTATTTTTTTTTTCCTACAAGCCTTTTATTTTTCTTTTCTCCCCTGCTGTTTCCTGAGTAATTTGTTGTTTCTGGGCCTGTTTTGACATTTTCATCTTTGAACAAGGGTACATGTGCGTGTTGTACTAAACAAGTCTGACGACTTTCAAGGCACGTGAGGAATTGCCAGGCACCCAGATACCACCCCAAAATGTGGGGCCTGACTTTTCCTGATGTGCCTCTTCTATACCTGGCATATTTCCAGGTATTTGTATGGGTGCCTGCAAATCTACAGAGGCTCCAATGAGATGCTGCCTTAGGAGCAGTAACGCTTTGGCTCACAGAGTCTGTGGGTGAGATCCCTTTGAAAAGGTTCATTTCCCATCCCTAGGACCTCCTATACCAAAGGATGGAGAACACATATATGTGTCTGTGTGCTGGGTTAAAAGATGTCCTCTCCCTGTTCTCTGAAGTCACTCAAGAACGGCCCAAGAATATATCTGTTGGGCTGGACGTTGACTTTGGTGGCCAAAGAGCAGAGCTGGGAGATGAACTTCTGCTCCCAGTTCAGGCCACAGATCTCCTGGCCATAGTGGAAAAGTGGGCGTACTGACCTTGTTGCTCCAGAGGTACCGGGACACTCAGAAAGTCTAATCAACAGCCTGATTTCATGCATGGCCAATGAGTTTACACTTCATTCAGGTACCTAGGGATGTTTGTGGTTATTGATGAGGGACCTCACCAAGTCACTCTGCCAAAGTGACCCTGCCTTGTCTGCAACATCTGTTCTCCAATGTCTGGAAAAAGGACAGACCGCTCCAAATTTGCTTCCCGGGTTTAGTGAGACACCCTCTTTTGTACCTTCCATCCCACACAGACATTGCAGAGGTTACAGCGGGCGGTGGTGGGAAGAATCTGTCAGGGTGCAGAGGCGGCAGGAGATATTTCGGTGTCTTGCTGCACATGGAGCTTGTCCTGGTGATCAGCAAGACATGCTTGGAAATGTATTGGCAGCAGCAGCCCACCCCCCGAATCTTCCCTCCTTGCTGCATTCACCTCAAGCTGCTGCTCCAGGAAGGCTTGAACAGGGGATTTTTATTTCTAGGAGAAGACAATTTGAAGGGGAAATATTTTTGGCCAGCGTCAAATCTCCCTTGGCTGACCCACGCAACATGGGATGAAGGCAGAGACTGGTTGTAGGTCCTGATGTTTAGAGGTGAACTCTCTTTTGGGAATGCAAGTTGACATTCCTGGAATAGGCTCCCACACTGGTTTGGGGTAGGAGACCAAATGGGAAAGCTTCCTGAAACACATTTGGACTTCAAGGTCTGAAAATCCTGGTGACCCTTGCAAATGTGAGCTGGCTTCACTGTAATCAGAGCTGGAGCTTTAAAAGGGACTCTGATGTGATATTGTAATGAGAGAAGGTTAAATGTGTGCTTAAGTGCTGTGCTGAGTTAGGCACTTAATGAATGTCTAATTAGGCTTGTCTCCGTGTAATCTGTTGCTGGAAAGCCATTGCAGTGCGGTCATGTTTTGGTGGTCCAAAGACATAACCAGCATGCCCTCGTCCTCCTGCTCTTCATATCCCCATCTTGGAGGGATCCAAGAGGCTGACTGCAAAACAGCGTTAAATGTGTGCCCCTGAAATATTTTATTTGCTCCTTGGTAAAGTAGATGGTTCCAGGGCCAGAGGGATTTTTATGATGAGGTATTCTGATTGGTTTCATGTCTCAACCAGAGAATCTGACAAATTTGTTTCAGCAAAGAACTTGAAACTGAGATTTAAATGGAGCTTCTTAGTTCTCAAAAAACCAGAATTGAGATATTGCTGCTCTGAAGTGCTGGGGTTTTTTCTGCCTTTCCTGATAAACTTTTCCATTGGTTTGCTGTCTCCATTGTTCTGAACAAATGCAGAACCTCCTTCCTCACACATACTTGTCACTTCACTTCTGCTTTGTTAGTGGTGTTTCACCTTCCAGCCCTTAGATGTTTCTCTACCTCTGTCTTCTGGATTAAGAAGTCATATAGTGTCTGTTCTCTACTGTTTGGAGAGGCATTTATAGACCCATGAACAAGTCACTTCTTAACCTCTGCTGCATAAAATAGGCTGAACTCCATAAATCTCTCACTGCAGGGCACATCCTCCAAACCTTGGTTATTGTAAGGAGCTTTGCTTCATGCTTGGCCAGTCCTGCTGGCCGAAAGCTGATGTCTCCTCAGCAGGGCCAAGTTTCTGCTTGGACATGTGGCCGACTGACTGCTGAAGGGGGTCCCTGGGTGTGGAACAGTGGCCAGAGGCACAGGGGCAAATGAATCAACTGCCATCCTCCCTGCTGCAGGAATCATGTTGTGGCACAGCTCTCCTCCGATTGAATCTCCCCCAGGGCAGAAATAACTTGATAGGTCATTTCCTATGTTTGCAGCCAGCGTTAGTGACCATGAAAGCTGAGGGACTGACAAAGAACGATGAGTAAATTGCCCAGGGGAAGACTCTCAAGCCTGTCCTTTACCTCTTTAGCTCCTTCTTCCTAGCTCTATTCTTCCTGCAAGAGTCTCCCAGGCCCAAACAACAGCTGAACTTGCAGAGAAAGGTACTTGTCTTGGTTTTGTATTTGCCAACCAAATGGCAAAGGGATTCGGATGGGTGCATTTTCATTGCCTCTCCTTCCTCCTGGCTGAGTGTGCTTGGGGAAGGTGTGTTGCTTTCCAGCTCCTCACTTCTCCATCTGTGTTTGTCCCTGCTGTCCAGTCTGTACATCCTTGAGAGCAGAGCCAGGGTACGATGAGAGAACACCAACAAAACACGGGGCAAGAAAAGGCTGCTTTCTGCTCTCATGTAAAATTTTCCTGTGTTACCCTGCTAAAAGCATTGTGAATTTTACCAGACATCTTCCCACCTTAAGTCCAAACCTCAGAAGCTATGAGCAAGAGCTGATACTGCTTCACAGCTCCTGGAGGAGAAGGGTGAATGAAACCAGGGGACCTTCACCACCTTGTATCCTGCAGAGGATCCCCAGTGGACCCACATGGGCAGCTCCTGATGGGGCTGTCCGTCTTGGACGCAGTCAGTGGAGTATTTTATGGATGAGTGGAGTATTTTATGGATGAAGTAACTCCTTCATGGGTGCTGGGAAGGGGGTTCCTGACTCAGTTTAAACCCTCCAAGCCTATTAAGGACACTGTCTTAACAGTTTGGGGCATCAACCACTTCTCTAGGAAGCCTGCTCCACTGTTTGCCCACCCTCTTGGTAAAGAAATGCTTCTTAATGTCCAGTCTGAACCTCCCTTTGAACCATTCCCATGCATCCTGTCACTGGATCCCAGGGAGATTTAGGCATGAACATCAGAGTATCAGGGTTCTCCCAATGGCAGAGCAGAGATTTCCTGTGTCTTTGCCGCTGTTTCAGCACTAAACTCACTCGTGCATGCGTCTGTATGGAGGTGTTCTATTTGGGAGATGGAGGGGGGGGGAAGAAAAATGAGAAAAATAAAGCGATCAGTTCCATTGTGAACCCAACAGCTTGTGGACATGATCACAATGCAGAAACATCAGCAATTACCGTCTGAATGTGCTATTGTTGTGGCAGGGAGACTAAAGGTGGAATTTACATCCAGTTGCCGAGGGAGTTTCACAGGCAACTACTCCCATTATTACTATGAGGGGACTTTTATTGGTAATTTAATGAGTGGCAGCCTGGTGAAAGGCTCAGCTTTTCAGTTATGCTTCTTCTTATTATTTTTTTTTAAAATTTGTCATTGTTTAACATCCTCTTGTATTCAGGACCCATAGCGGCTGCCCCAAAATGTTTTGTGTGGGAATACAGAGTGAAATTTAGATGCATGGAAACACAGACACCAGATTCGATATCATCCCATCTGCAGTGTAGTTTTACAACTCTAACTGCGGAATATGAGAGCGAGGATGTCGATGTCTCAGAAAGGAGGCTGTGCAGAGACACTCCTGGCCCTTTTCACCACCCACTCTGAATATCTGATGTATTTAGGTGATGAGAGCAGACTGAAAAATGGAAAATATTGTCTTTCCAAAGCGAACTGAATCAATGGGGTTTTTCAGGTGTCTGATTGGCTTTTGAGCTGCCTGATCTCCATGGGCTTTCTTGCACTGAGCCCTCTAACCTGGTGGATCCTGTCTCTCCAGGGTTTCTCTCAGTTTTCCTTGAAAGCAAGTTTTCCCTTTTGCAGTGCTGGTTTCCTCTATCGAGATGCAGCTCCCAAAGACTTTTGGTGAAACCAGGACTCAGCAGAGATGGTGCTCAGTCCAGCCACCTTAGATTACTCAAACAACAGATCCAGGAGGGAAGAAGGGCTCTGTTCTTTGCCTACAAGGTCGGGAACACAGGCTTAGCAGGGTTAAGATCTCATCCATGAGTACTGTGAGAGTGGGTGTTCTAAGCCACAAAAATCTCTTTTCATGTTGGGCAGAGCGGTAGACTTCACGCCTTTTCCAGAGCATCACTATCATCTCTGCAACTCATCTCTTCTCCCATATTTCCCTTTTCCTGTTCTGATAATCAGTGAAATTTTGCAACATCTATAGGTGCTGATTCTGTCTTCTGTGGCCCCATCATCCCCCAAGACAGTACTTGGCTTAAATAGGTTAGAAAAGTGGTTTTGGTTTCTCAGCAGGTATCGTTTAATGCAGCTCTGTGACACTTTAACCTGGGGAGGATTCAGCAACTGTGTGTCCCTGGGGTGGCTCTGCCAATGTCACCTCCAGCCGTTAAATCACTGCGTAGCATACTCTCTTCTTGTGCTCGCTGCAGACAGCAATCTGACACCGAGATCCTACATTTCAGCCTTCCAGCAGGGTCAGACAACCAGGCTGGGAAAGGACGTCCTTTAACACATCATCAGAATTGCAGATCTGTTGAGCTAAAATATATTTCTTTTTGTTCCCTGGCTCTAGTTTTGATAGAACAATAATTGCCACACACCTCATTAATCTGAATGGTCTCAGTAGGTCTTGAGTGGTCCATGCCATTAAACAAACAGTTACTGGCTTGAGATATTCCCAGTGTTTAGAAGCTGTAAGGAAGGGAAGGGATCTAGAGGAGTGAAAGCTGCAACTCCAGCCTTCTGAAGAAACTTGTCTGCCTGGGGAAAGACTGTCCGGTCCCCACAAACAGTTCCAGTTCAAGAGGATGTTTCCAGTTGTGCTCTTGCTGCCTATTAACTTGGGATTGGTACTGAACTCCCTAAATCCAGTAGGAGCTGGACTGTCTACAGAGCTGGACTAAGGAGACACCTACATCAGAATTCCAGTGGTGGGCCTGTGCTTGAAAAGGTGTCACTGGCCATGCCCAGCAGCAAAGGATCCACCCAGATGGGTCAAGGCTGCTATTTACAGCTGGGTTTGTTCAACGTTTGTCTTCTGTCCTGTTTGCATGGGGTCAGTCAAAGGAATATCAATAAACCTGGCTGATGACAATGAATTTCTACCCACAAAATCTTCTCTTTTCATACCCTGTCTTGCTCCTTTATTTAGTTTGTTGTTTTGGGTTGGGTTATTTTGGGGTTGTTTTTTTTTCTTCATTTTAATTTTCTAAATTTCAAAGCTTCCTGCTGTGCTGTACACTTTTTTTCTAAGCATTGGACAGCACATGTTTCAGGGAGCTCTGCTAGGTTTGGAGTGACTCCTACCTTGGGAGAAGCCTCAATGGGTAGCCATGTACTCAATATGTAAATGTGTGCAACCAAGATGTGAAGATTCAGATTCAGGTCCCTCATCAGCATCACCCTGCTAGGGTGATTCACCCAGGAGGTGTCTGTGATGTTTTCAACATGACCCACCAGCTAAACCTGGCTGACCACCTTCCTTACAGAAATGAGATGCTCAGCCTTTTTAGCCTCCCCAAACTCTCTTTTCCCATGTCTAGATTTTAAATTCTGAGGGAACCATTTTTTTTTTAATTTGACCTTAAAATCAATGGGTGGTGTTGTCAGTTGAGATGGGTAACATTTATAACAGGAAGGCAAACAACGAGCGGCAAAAGAGTTACTCAGAAAGATGGCTGGCTTTCTGGGGGGTAATTGCTGAAGAAGAAAAGATTCAGGGACCAGGACAGTCCCCAGGTAACGATAGAGAGGTATTTAAAGAGATTGCTTTTCATGCTTCTGTGCTTTTGGGCCATGGAGGAGCTCAGGAGGCCCCTTTGGGGAGCTCAGCCACCTGCCCCCGTGGACCCACCGCAGCTGAGGAACTGTCAAGGAGAACAACAGACCTCAGGGGAGAGCCAGGATGGATTCCACCAGCTGTCAGGGCAGGGACGGCTTTTCTCTCTCAGCAGCTCTTGCATGCAACATGCTACTGAGCAGTCCCTTCCCTCCTGCCAGCCCTGGTGTCCCTGCTCCATGGGCAGCTCAGCAGTGCCATGTTTTGAATTTATTGTCATCAGAGGTGATGACAAGTTTGGTAGGATGGCATAATTTGGTGCCTTTTACTTGCTGCAAGACAGAGGAAGAGAATAGATAAAAGCTTTTCCAAGCCTTTAAACACAACAACTCATTTCTGAGTCTCATGTGCTGGCCCCAAACTTGCCAGTAGGGAGGGAAAGGTGGCATGCTGTCCCTTCTACGCTTAAAAATAGGGCTTTGTGAATAATAGGATGAAACCTGATTTCCTACAGTATGAAGTCCTGTATTCCCTTAGTGTGACAACCCCAGCTCCTTTCATTGCTGTTCCTATACAAATCCTTCCTGATCCTCATCTTCCATGAATGCCTTTGGACTTATCCTGCTATCAGCATCCTCCTGGGTCTCCTGGTCATTTTCTGGACAGAAGGTAACACACCTGGAACACTGCTGACAAAATAAACCAGATAACTGCTGAACTAGCTGTATTTTGGTGAATGGGATCACTTAGGCTGAATTGAGCATGGACTGAGCATCTTTGGGGTGAGACTGGCCTCAAACATCAGTGGTTGAAGGAATATAAATCAGGGAGACAAAAGTGGTGACCACCTTTCTTTGGGGAGCTACCTGGAAAGGGAACTTGGGTCAGTGAGAGAAGAGATGAAGTTTGCAAGAAGTGTTGGGTAACAAACACAACGCTGATCCACGGGGCTTGAGTCTCTCCAGAGAGCAGCAGTGGTTTCTCAGAGACGCACATCAGTGCCCCAACGTCATTTTTAGGAGAGTGCGTAGCCCCTGACCATTTGCGTGCTGTAAACATGGGTGAATATATGAAATGTCTGTTTCATCTCTCTCCAGAGATCACTCTTTCACTTGCTCCGGTACAATTTCACTCATGATTCATTTAGCTTTTACTTCCAGCTGAATGTTCTGCCGGTCTAAAGAACAACAGGTAGAAAAGGGCAACAACCTTTTGTCCAGACTTGCCAACTGCTTTTCCTCCCAAGGCAGGGGCCTCATGTTGTGTTGCGTGATGGGACATTTCATGGTGCGTGGCTGTGGGATGGGAGCATCCCTCTGAGTGAGAGCCTTTTGAGCACAAGCCCACCATGCACTAAGCCTTTCCCATAACCACAGGGTTGCTCTGCAGCATCTTCCCTGAGATGAAACACCAGAAGGAGCTGGTGTGTAGGTCACAGCCCCGGGGAAACATGTGCGTCACACAGTCAGGAGTGGGTCTTGCTCTTTGGACCAGGGCTGGATAGACAGGGGAGAGCAGAAGGCCTTGGGAGAAATGTGTTGCATTGTGATAGAGGCTTCAAAGGTTTGTGGAGGAGTATTTGTCTTGCACCTTTACTCTCCGCTTCAGGAGAGAGCTCTTCTCGGTGAGCAATGGCTGGGGAAGCACTCAAAGAAATGTTTTTAATACTTCAGTAGAAAAAGAAAACAAATGAAAAGGTGATGGGGGAGAGCCAGAAGCTACAGTTATTAAATATGAACAGCATAGCTGGGTTTCCCTTGCTTTACTGAGAGCATGCATCAAGATGGGGAGAGGAGGAGGTGGCAGCCAGAAAGCCTCTATCCCTCTTCAAGCATGCAACCATGAGCCTATAGCATCCCCAGACCTGACAGCCTGTCACCGTGTTGTGTCCCACTGACCTGGTGCGAAGAGCTGCAGCCACACTCTGTGTCACCAGAAATGCAAAATTCTCCCCCCACCTCCTGCTCTACCCCATCCCTCAGCGAACTGGAATGCACACATCTGTCCATGCACAGGCAGGTCCTGTCCAGAGATCTTTGGACAAGCATGCAGGCATCTCCATTCATGCATGTCCAGGGAGTCAGATGGACCTGTACATGGATGCACTCCCACAGGGATGTTGTCTCTGCCCATGGCAGGAGGTTGGAACTCGATGACCTTTAAGGTCCCTTCCAACCTGAACCATTCTGTGACTCTACACAGGCACAGGCTTATGAGTGTATACATGGGTGCCCAAGTGTGCATGTACGTGGACATAACACCTGCACACGCTACCTATGGACATATCCAGGAGCTGAGACCCCCATGGGAAGCCCCATAACCAGATGCACAGAGAGACACGGGGCATGTCATTTCCCTCAAGAGAAGGTACGACTCCATCGGGACCCACTGCATATAAACTCACTGCAGGAACAAGTGGCTGACTCATGCTTCATTCTTTCCATGTTTCTTCCAAAATGCACCATGAGGCCTATCTGGAAAGTGAGCACTTCATGGTGCATTGCAGAAGAAGCTGGTTTTGTTTATACTTGTGGGATCCTTCCCATGAAAAGTACAACTTCTGTTAATCCCCCAAGAGCCAAAACAAGCTGATGGATTCCCCAGTGTGGCTTGGCAGCTTGGTGGAAAAGGACAATCTGCACTGGCACTCAGAGAGGCCAAAAAAAACATACTTCCTTTGAGACTGCAGTCATCCAATGTCCCCAAGCCCATTGCTGGTGGGACATGCTTCCCCCTGCCCTGTCCTCCCACAGCAAAGCAGAGCAGTGCTTGCAGCAGTCTTCTTCTGCTCCATGAAAAGGTCCTGATCTGCTTAAACTCCAGTATGTACTTGAGCAGTGGGTTGAACCAAAGGACCTAGGGACTCCTAGCGACCAACAGCTCTTTCTTAAAGCTATTTCTCCACTGCCTGAAGTGGGACTTATCAACAGGAGAGCTTGCAGCATCTATCCCTGCAATGCATGCACTGGTTTTGGAGGCAGTTTAACTGGAAGGCTGGGGTTTTGGTGACTGTGGGCTACTCCTCAATATCTCCAGTCCTACCTTCACCATGTCCCAGCTCAAATTTGCATACACAGGTCCCGTTCAACTCATGCAGATTCATTGATGTGTCTCCAGTTGCTTGCTGGTTTGTACGTGTAGACCTGTACCTCTGACTCCCACAATACCCCATTGCTCTCTCTTTCCATCTTGGGGACTGGTTCTCATTACACCAAGACCCTTTGACATTCTTTTAAGTAGCAAAGTCACTCTAAAGCAGGTGTTGGGGATGCTGAGTTTCATCTCACTGTCTGATCCTTGTGTGGTGTGGGAGCAGGTGCAGTGCAATGGACAACTGAGGCTGTTCTGCCTTTGCAGGACCGTTGCGTTTAGGAAGTCTCCACTTCAAACTGACAAAAATGTCAGCTTTGCCTACCTCACATTTTAATCAAAACTCTACATATTCATCTTTGCTCCAGCTCCTTCTTTCCATATGTTTCTCCGTCCTGACTCTCTCACCGTAAATGAACATCTAATGCCAGCTGGGGAAAACGCATTCACTCAGCAATTAAATAATTGAATGCTCCTCTAACAAAATGAACTATCTCCTGCCTTTCTTGTGTTTTACCACTTTTTCCCCCTTCTTTTCCCCTCTTCTTTCTTTTTCCCTCTGGTGAGATAAGGCTGCCATTCTTGAAAGCCATTTTAAATATTCATGTTTTAATTAACGGACTTTATTGCATGAACTCTATGTAAGATAATAAAAAAGACTGCCTGAGGCACAACACGGGTTTTTTTTGTTTGTTGTTGAAAGGGGATTAAGAAGTAAAACGCCTAATACGTTTCCTCAACAAACATTTGAAAGAAACACAGAAATGACAGCCATGGGTCGTTTAGCCAGTGGGGCCTCCATAACCCACGTGCTCCCAAGCATCACTTTGCAATGTGTCTCTCAAAATGTGGAACATGGTGTAAATTCATGGGCTTCTTGCCAGGACTGGTTCCTCTGGCTGAATACCAGGTTCTGCAATGGGCAAAGGAAGGCAGTGGTTTGTACCCGGAGGACTGCTGGGTGGGGATGGAAGCAGAGCTGCAACCATCAAGGACGTTTAAGGGCTGTGAGTGTCGGGGGCTGAACACAATCTTTTGCTGAACCTGGAAACCGAATGTGTTGGTTTTAGTTTGGATGATGTTTTTGACAAAATAAAATAAAATAGGAAGGTTTGGGCCAGTCCCCTTCCCTAATATTTCTGGGTTGAAAAACCCAAATATTGACTGTACATTTCTGCAATGGATTTTGCTTTTATTCAAGAAAAACAAGTTGATAAAATACATGAATTTGTGAAACATCTGGTATTGCCAGTTATGTATTTTTGCCAAAAAAAAAAAAGAGAAGAAAAATAATGTTAGATGAAACTTCATTCTATGTGGGTGTTTTCTTATGGTGCAGCATGCTGAAATTAATTTTATATTCTGAGTGTGTCATCTGTGCTGCGTGACATGGGTCCCTGCACCCAGTTTAGCTGTGGTCTTGTGTTCGGAGGGGTGGTCCTAAGGATACTGGACCAGAACCTCATAGGGAGGCCTATGCTCAGTTCCTGCATCTGCCCATGACCTTGAAGAAGTCAAAGCATTTGTGCACATGGTGCACTTAATCATGTTTTTATCCTCCTATCCTCTTCTTTCTTTATTCTGACTCAAATCTTGAAAGTGATTAGCACTTTTTTAGAGAACAGACGTACAGTGCCTGGCACCAGCACTCTCTGAGCTGTGGTGACAGCTCTTAGTAAGACTGCAAAGAAATAATCTTAGTAGTTAATAAATACTCCTGCAGTCGCTGTGGTTAAAGGGTGATTGTGGAGTTACTTCTCCTTTAGGAAAAGGATCAGTCTTTCACAAGGTGAGACCCTTGCACTGAGGTTGTTTGGTAGCTGAAAAGAGAGGGGTTGTCCAGCATTAAAGAAGGCAGGTGGGTGGTGCAGAGAAAATATCTTTAGTTGCCCAGTGCAGGTTTTCAGTGCTGCAGTGATAAACCATATTGTGCCCTGAGGATGTCTCTATCTATCACGTTGATTACTCCATTTGCTATCAGCCTGGTACTGATTTTTTTCATCTTAAATCAAGAAAGAGACAGAGCTCACCATTAGCTGCCAAGGTGCAAGGATGGGGTCACTCTGCTGAGTTGAGTTGAAGAGCTCTGGATTTACACCAGGATGAACAAGGACGTGGGTAGGCTGATCTTAATAATAGATTGTCTGGTGGAGAAGCCTCCATTCTGTCTTCTGAAGGTGCTGTCACCTCTGGGGTGTTCCATTTATGGAGGTGAAAATACTGGACTCTTCTCGCTTGTAAACTGCCTGGTAATGGCTGGGGCATCTGCTGCTTCTCTTGGTGTGAGCTATGGGTGAGCAAGTCAAGGTTATTATCTGACAAAGGAGCCACAGTCCTCTCTGGTACATCAGCAGAGCTGGAGCTGGTTTAACAAAGCCTAATTCAACAAAGCATCTGGGGAACCCTTTGAGAGGAGTGAGTCCAAAGTGAAAATTCTTGCTCAGTACTTGCAAAGCTTTACTGACAGCAATGTGAAAGCCCAGATTTGGGCAGGTCATGTAATGAGAGGAATTCATTTACCAGCACATGTGTCTTGGGATGTGCCATTGCATCAGACCTCCAAAGCTCAGTTTGATCACACCCCTCATTATTACATCTGGGACATCTATGTCAGTAAATGGTTTTCTGATCTCTTTAAGCCATGAGCTCTGGCTTTTAGATCTGCTTTAAGTTGTCTGTCTGCCTGTGAGCAGCAGAGGATCTCAGCTCTTGGTGTCCCCTGTGCTGTAGTGACTAACTCCAGCTGTCCCCAGTAGAGACATTCACATCTCGGCAAGTCACCCTGACCTCCTTTCTTAGTCAACAAAATGCTGCTCGAGGTGGGTGGTGGATATGAGGGCAGGTTTCAAAAAATAGACATTGGAGGGAAGGAGTCGGGATCTTTAGCAAAGGGACTGGACTGTTGATTTAGAGGACAAGTAATGGTTATGGGTGGCAACTAAGCTCAAGTGCAGCCTTTCCACTGGCTATACGTGAAATAACTGTCTTTGGATTAAAATGGGGTACCAAGATTCGCCCTGATAGGAAGCCATCCCTGGTAACAGGCACCTGACCTTGCTGACTCCTCTCCAGGAGAAGTTATTCTGTGGGATCGATGCAAAAGGGAGGATATTAGTACATCTGTGCATTGCAGATTATTCCTCCTGTTGAAACTCTCTCTTTCCCCAGCATTAAAGGGAACAAAGAAATCATTCATAGGAATTAAAATTGAAAAGAGGCTCTCAGTAAGGCTAAACTTTTGGGAGGTTTCCCATTTTGTGGTTGCTGAGATCTGCTGTTACAGATCTGCTGTTACTTGCAGATCTTCATCAAGTCTTCAGATTATCTTTCTGCCTGCCCCATCTTCACAATCATCCCTAGTCCCTGCCCAGAGGTTGCCTTCCTACCCTCTGATTACTCCCTTCCTTTCAAGCATGACCCCTTATTAAAAGGTTGCCATGAGGAGCAGTCCTTGCCCACCCCCTCATACACATATCTTCGTTTGAAGCTGAGCTCGGTGATGAGCTCTGGTTCACAGGAGAAGAGAGATTTAACTTCTTCTAGGGTTAATGAGATCCAGCCTTGAGGGAAGGGTGAAGCTTGAGCTGGCACACCTGGGTTTGTTCATGCTTGGTTTGGACCATCCTTGGAAGCCCGTTCAGCCTCACTGCACATGATTTGCACACTGCAGGACCAGTTTGCACAGCCTTGTCCACCAGCCTGTATTACGAGCTTCCCTCTCTCATCCAGCCATGATGGTGGAAAGTCTGGATTGTGAGACATTGTGGTCTTCTACCCCTTCAACTGCCTTGTGCTGTGAGGAGTAGAAATAGCCATGCAGCTCTTGCGGTTTGCAGTAGTCTGGAGCTGAGCATGGTCTGGGCATGTGCTCCTAACACCATATGGCTTACACCCTTGGGAGAGAGATTGCCCTGAGACCAAGGTTGAAGGTGGTCTGGTGGCAGACTATGTGCTTTGAGCCTCTTAGGTAGTGTCTCCCACTGCTTTTTGAGCCTTCCTTCCTTTGCACTCCAGCCTTCCCTTCCTTCCTCAGCGGCACTGGCACAGCTGCATGTGCGATCACCTGCAAAATTGGATGGGGAGTCAGCCCAGACTAAAAAGAAAGAAAAAAATAAGTGTTTTTAAACACTCTAATAGGCTGATTTGTCATGTGGATCCACAGGCAGCTGTGCTGTCACAGGAGGGGTGATGGTGTGATGTGGGACGAATAGCCAGGGGTAGAAGTTAAAGCCCCCACAGCAGATATGCACGTGGAGTTGTAGACTTTGGTGCATTTCTGAGATCCAAGTGAGCCAAACTCAGACTTGGCCCTGAGAGGGGGGCTTTGGCCTTCCCTCCTCTCTATGAGCATGGCTTTGCTGTCCCCCTGACGTCAGCACCAGTGATATTGCGATGGGTGGTGACCCTGCTCACCAATCCAGCTGAAAACCAACCCCAGGAAAGAAAAACAGGGATGACTTTCAATTTGGATCCATGAAGTGGCCCAAATCATGGTGCAACCACCCAGCTTTCAAAAAAGGGGACACGTGGCATGGTGTCTTCTGGCCACAGCCTGTCTTAATGTCTGGTTAAGCTGCCTGCCCAACCTCTTGGCTCTGCATCTGAATCACCAGCGATCCCTTTTGTTTGTTTTTAGTGTAGATCTTTTTAATTGTCTCTTTCATTCTTCTAATTAAATGTAAATGAAGAGTGGATCATTAAACAGGGATACGGAAGCCCTTTCTGCACAAAGCAGGTTTCAGCTGGAGGAGGGAGCATAAGGATCAGGTTTTCCTCTGCCCCTTTTACTCCAGGTCTCTCCTCTCTCTGGTAGATGGTTTCACTCCTGAAGAAGCTTCCCTGCTCTTTTGCTGCTGAAGATCTCCTCCTGTGGGCGTCCAAGGGATTTCCTGGTGACAACAGGATGGGCCAAGGCCAGAAGCAGTGAGCCAAACCTGGCTGTCTTCCCTTTGTTTTACAAGCTTGTGTGTGTGCCCTAGTCCTTCTGAATCATGCAGATCACCCTGCTGAGATGCAAAATTTCTGGGGAAGGTTGCAAACAACTTCATCAGGCACTTTCTTGGAGCTCCCAGCTCTATGTTATGTCCAGTCAGGTGCGATGGTTTCTGGGGTCTGTTTTTGCCCTGGCAGCACCATCCTGTCCAGGGTGGAGGAGGGTTAAGTGTTGCCTTGCTGGAGCCTGTCACTAATGCCTTGTGTTTGGCAGCGCAGTGACGTGGCCGGATCTGTGGGCGATGGGAACAGATGGCATATGCTCTGCTGAAAGCAAAGCTCTCCCTTCACTCAGGGTGTAAAACGATGTTTTCTTTCCTGCAGGTCTCAAATCTGTCCCTTGCACACTCCTCCTGGTCACTTTAGGACGTTAAAGAGGAGGTTTTGCTCCTGTGTGCTGATCAGGGCTGTGAAGCAGGGGCTGCAGGGGGTGGATGCCATGTGGGGTTTGTCTAGGATGCTCTTCTGGGGCTCGGCAGATATTCCGCATGAGTGAGAGTGATCTGGCCCCAAACCTGCTTGGACTTCAAGGAGCTGAACTTGGCAGCTGGCCATTCTGTCTGTGACCAGCCACAGGGCCTCCACCTACTGGTGAGCTAGTTGTAGTTGGGATTTGCAGGCCATTTGGAGGTGCACCCCTGACATTCTATCACTATGAGGGCTTCAGAGCATGAGTGTATATCTCCACAAAGCACATGGAGCCAAGGAGATAAAAAGGGGCTGGGGGTTGCTGGAGCAAAATCTGGTTGGCGGCCGGTCACCAGTGGTGTCCCTCAGGGCTCAGTTTTGGGGCCAGTCTTGTTCAATA
>JAOQGH010000012.1:150686668-150722902 GCA_025769975.1 Gallinago jamesoni
TTTTTTAATGTGGTTGGACTCGATGATCTCAAAGGTCCCTTCCAACCACTAAGATTCTGTGATTCTGTGATTCTGTTCGAGCTAGTGGGTGAAAGCCATGTCTGAGGATGTGTTTTCATCTTTGGGGTCACTCCAGAAAGCTTGTGAACAATAAGAAAGGACCAAACATCTACCATGACCTGCTTAGGTCAATATGGTTGTGGGGTCTCACTGAAAGAGACAGTTCTGGCCTCCCAGATGCCACATGTCAGCCTAGAACAGAGATTGTTGTTCGGTTAAATGCAGCTGGGTTGCAAAAAGAATGAGTTTGTCACATTGAATCAACACAGCAGGAAAAAAATATCAGCCCCTGAAATGACATTGAACCTATGCAATGTCCCCTCCAGTTCTCAGCATCCTGAGAAACTACAATCCCCCTCCTGCAAACCCAGTCCTGTGTCACAACCCATAAAGCTTCCTGGACTGGAGCATGAATGCAGGTCATGAGGGAGGGACCGTCTGGTTGGATTTCTTTTTCTCCAGGGGACTGGGTGAACGGGAGCGTGAGGCTTGTCTTCCCCTTTGCTTTCTTCGGCTACATGCTGGCCCGAAGGGATCTTTGTCTTTGTGTCCTCATGCGGCCTGATGGAATAATTATCAGGGGGGGTGATGAGCCCAGGGAAGAGTTGTGGTGCTGCAGAGTGCCGGGGAGAGCTCTCCCCACTTCCAACCTGGAGGGTAACAGGGGGGAAACAGTTGACCTTTTTTTCTGCTTGGTTATGCTGTGCTCCTCCAAGCAGATGCTGCTCTCGCTCTGGGAGACACAGGCCAGCGTGAGCTGAGCGTTTGAACCAGGGATGTGCAAAGGCAGCCGCTCCAAAGCCACCACTGACAGCACCTGGCATCCATCCCCCAGCAGAGGACTGCCTGCATTTCATTCCTGAAGCAGCTCTTCCAGGTCCCACTGCAATCACAACAGGAGAAGAGTGCATCAGTTCTCTGCTCCATGTCTTTTTGTGCAAGAAATTTAACCTCTCTGTGCCTCAGTTTCCCCACTTGAATAAAGGATTTCAACATCTTTCAGAGAGAGGTTGGAAAAAGCATTTTTTTCTTGCCCTTTCTCTCTTTTTCTTTCTTTCTTGGTGCCTTTTTCTCTTTCATCCCTTCTTTTTCTTTTTCCCTTGCAATATCCATCTCCCCAGACATGTCTAGTCCCATCCAGGGCTAGTGGAAGTGTCCTCTAATGCTGCAGTGGACAAGAGGACCAGGGAAGGGATCTGCTGGCCCACTGCCTTGGGGGGTACCATGAGCTGGACTTTTTACTGAGCTACTCCCAGGGCACCAGAAATCCAAGTGCAAGGATATAAATGCTTCTTTTCTTTCCAGAGTCTCAGATGGTTCACACAGGGATCTTTCATTCCCTTTTGAACCTTCTACCAGTTCCTGATTAGACATGGGGAGATATCTTCCTGCACTTGAAAAGTTTTATCTAAAATTCCCTGCCTTTTTATTTTTCTAAACTCACTAAAATCTCCTCTTAACTACCCCAGCAGTGACACACTCCCAGTTCTTGTCTTCCTGTTCCTTCTCAAAATGGGTGCAGTGGGAATGTCCCATATGGAACATTAAGTTCTAACATTTCCCTGTTTCCCTGAAAAATACAGAAAAACACAGATGTTTCCATGAAAAATTTGTCTTTGGGTCAGAAAGCAATTTACTTATTTCAATACAAGTGGTTTAAGGGATGCTTACCATCAAATGCCCTGATGAAATCTCTTTGCTCTGCTCTGTGCTGAAGTCTTAGCTCTGCTGGTCATTAGATGGCACTGGATTTTTTTAGGTTTTTGGCAGATTTTTGTTTGTTTATTTGTTTTGTGAAGTTTTTGTCCTATTCCTGAGCAGGTTCCTAGCACAGAGGTGCTGGAAAAGCATCTTCAGACTGGAAATCCTGATTGCCTGGTGTATCAAAGTTATGGGGCAATGACTGCTGGAGCATGGCTTTCCCCACACTGCTCTGTAGTTGGCAGCTGGCGTGTTCCACATCAGAATCAGCTGCAATTTGGTGCTGGGTAGAATAAGCTTTATAGTCCTTCTTTCAGCACAGCTGTGTTGTGTGGCTGCTCTGTGAGCCATGCATTGATGCAGTTTAGAAAAAAAAAAAAAAAAAACACCACAATTTTATTCATTACTTATGAAACTCCAGTTCATCTTATAAGGTCTTAGTAGCTCTCCCACGTGCAGCTCTTTGATTCTCACCTATGGTATTGTTTCAGGATATCTGGGGCTTTGGGAAATGGTTTACAACGTCTACCTGAAAAGCACAGTCCAGATGGAGCCTAGGGAACCCTGGGTAGGGAGACCGTGGGTGTTTCAGGCTGGCTGAGTTGGAGGGCTTGCTAGACAAAGGATGACTTATTCTTCCCACTTGTGCCCAAACCATGTGATGTTCCTGTAAATTGATGCACATACAAATAGCTCCGATAACTGCTGAAAATGTGCACTGTTGCTACAAACTCCTGTAAGGAGAACTACCCCTCTGCTTTCTATGTTCTCTCTTCCCCCTCCAAAATCAATTCCCATGGTCCCCCAGGTGGGGTGGGAGTGCAAAAATCTGACTGAGCAAATCTATCTCCAGAACAGAAATGTGCTGAAACACTGGGACCAGCCTTTTCCATTTCATACATCGAGTAAAGAATCAGAATCACCTTGGGATGGGCTGGTCCATCTCTAGGACAGGAGCTACTCAACTGTCCCAGTTGGGTTCAGCTGTCCCGGCCGTGTCTCCTCCAAACATTTTGTACACCCCCATAGCCTACTTTCTGGCAGGGCAGTATGAGGAGCAGAAAAGGCCCTGAGTTTTTAGCAACAACCAACCCCACCAGTGTTTTACTGACACTGTTTTCATCTCAAATCCAAAACATAGCACTATACTAGCTGCTAGTAAGAAAGTCAATTCTATCTCAGCTGAAACCATATCAACCCATCCCTACTCCTCCCCCAATCCATTCCTAACAATATATTCTTCAAAATCAGTGAGGAAGCCACCACATCTTTTGCAGAAGATTTATTCCCATGCCTTGTGGTTGTTTGGGGTTATCAAAAAATGGGCACAACATCCACTCATCTAAAATGTGTCGCTGTGCTGGCTCCATCCTATACTACCAGCATGCTGAAGGCTCACTTCCCCCTTTGAGATTTTTTAAAAACAAGGATTCAGATATCAAGGGATGATGTTTTATCCTGTCTAATTAATAACTGTGTTCCCACAACAGCCCCATCTCTGCCCTGTTTTCTGCTTATGCCTGTTGGTAGAGGAGCCTGAAGAGAGGTGAGTGATGGCTTGGACAACCCTGGGTGCCTGCTGTAGTCACCACATCTCAAGTGCATCTTTTTTTCACAGCCTCCTTTGTGCTGAGTGCATCTGAAAGGTGACACAGGAGGAGCCTACTTTCCCTTCCATTAAATCATTTCTGGAGACTGTCACTGCTCCTGCATATTAGCTGCCGAACTTAAAAAGGAACAAAGGAGTTATTTGCAAAATACATGTTGGGAAGAGATTAAACCTGACATCTCAGCTACGGAGCCTTCCCCAGGCGAGCAGAACATACAGAACTGAAATACGTTTTCCCTCTTCCCTGGCTGCTGGAGGAAGGAACTTCCCCTGAGTTATTGTTTTTTAACCCACATCTGCAGACTCTCTCTAAAGAATCTCTCTTGCTAGTTAGAAAGATCCCTTGGCGCTCATTTTTCACTGTCACGATTTGATCATCAGGTTGGGGCTGGGAGGAAATCTGAAAAATCTCTGCCTGTTGGAGGGAGCCTTTCTGAGCTCCAGTATGGCAGCAAAGGAGGGAGAGGAATTTCACTGGTTTAGTGCTTTCTTGTGCTTCGCAACAAGTTATTGCTAAAGTCAGGAAGAACAAGAGTTGCAGTGCTCCAGCCAAGGAATATTTTTTATCCTTCACAAGCCATGTGTTTGAAGATGTGTCTCGTCCAACCTTCAATGCAATGCAGCCTCCCCTTTCCACTGCACCTCTCAACTCAATCCAAGTTTGGGCGGATGTCTGGGCAGGGTGATAGTCATTTGGTGCATGGAGGGTAAGGGAAAAGGAAGGCCAGGATACTGGCAGTAGGTTGCAAAACCTTTCTACCCCACTCTAAAAAAAGTAGCTCTGATTTAAGGAGAATTATTGCCTTGAAGTCTTGACTGTCTAGCTCTTCTCAGCTGAAGGAGCGTTAGCGAGGATGCAGCCACCACAATCTTTATTTCTCCAACAGGTTCATTGGACCATGGGGTGATGTTAGACTAGGTCATCATTTCTTATCTCCAGTGTCTCAGTTGATGATTGAAGTGGTGTTGAGCTGAGGTTGCTGAGGGTCTTGTTATTGTGTGTGGGTCCTTGTGGAGAGAGGGGTGGGGTGGGGCAGACAGCAGATGAATAGCAGAGGCATCAAGAGTCTGGTGCATTGCTGTTCTGCCACAGCAGTGGGTTTGTTATCCCAAACCACCACCTGCTTTACTTGAACCATTGAATTTGTCCTCTAACACTTCATAGTTCTAAAACTGGAGCACGTGAACAAAGGATTTCTAACTTTATCAAGTTGCATTTTCCAAAGCATGTGAATATCCAGCTGGTGCAAAGGACAGGCTGACTCTTCCTCATCCCACAGACAGACTGATTTAATTTGAAATGATACTTCGGAGGTCTTCTAGACTGCAGCTTGCCTGGGACACCTCACATGGACCAGAGCAAATGCTTCCCTGCTCCTGAGCTTTGGGCTTGGGGCCATCCTCAACCCCTCAGTGCTCTGCATCGATTTCCCTCTCCCAGCTGTCACAAAGGTTCCCCCCTGCAGAATCCTTGTCTCCTTGGCAACTGAACCACATCAGACAAAAATGGACTGAAACCCATCAGCCTGCAGAGCCCAAGCAATAAGATGGAAAGGAGGGGGAAGCCTTGGTCTGGCTGGTGAGGTTCATCACGCAGACAGACCTGATGTCTCCAATGCTATGTGTTTTGTCCCAGCTCCCAGCTTGTTCTACAGCTTCCATGTATTACATTTCTGGCAGCACACCCAGCCCCTTCCCAACACTCCCTGTTCAAGGAAAACTGTGGTGTCCCCATACACCTTCTCTGACCCATCCATTCCTGATGAAGCCCACACGTCTGGGGAGAGGACAAACCTTGTCTCCAATTGCTTTGAGCCCTTCTGCTCCTACACAAAACTTGATTAGGGAGACCAGTGGACATGACTCAGAATTAAACCCAAGGAATGCATTTATTGCTCATCCTATGGCTGTGGGTGAAGGTACTTCTATGGGAATCTGGGTTGGGTATTTGAGTTTTCTTCCCCTTTCCCTGGTTTGGCCTAACTTTGGTCTTCTTTGATCATTATTGGGTTATTTACCTTTTACCTTTGCAAGCATGTCTGGAAGGTCTGCCGAATTTTGGCTTTAAATCAGAATCAGTATTTCAATAGAGAGAAATGGTATAAAACAATAAACAGTGGTTTCCTCAAACCAAATTAATCATGATGCTCCAGGCACCTTTTTGCTTTCCCACTCACCCTAGGTCACCTTCTCAACCAACTCCTTAGTCTAATTCTCTTCTTCCCCTTCCTACTCCTGCCAGCCAACTCTTTTCCCTTTCAAGTGGGCCCCAGCCCAACAGTCACCTTACTGTCCCTTTCGTTCAGACATTTAATATCTGGCCCAAGACATAGGAGAAAAAATACCCCAAACATCTTGAGCAGGAGTGAATGTGCCGAGGCCCCATCTCCTTTATCTAGGTAGAGGAAGGGGGTAGAGGAAAGGGAAGTCTGATCAAAAGACTGCTTTGCTTTTAGTTTAGCCTTTATATGTGTATGTATATTTTATTATTTTTTTTCTTACAAAGATAGGCTGACTTTAAGGTGTAGAAGACAGCACTGGCAGAGGCGGTTTGGAGTGCAAAGGACCAAACTCCCAACCCCTTCTGATGCAGTTCCTTTAAAACCAGCACCAGTTGTACTTTTGGAAGGACACCATTAGACAAGTATTTTCCCTCCTGTCCCTGGCAAAAAGTCAACATTTGCATTTAAATAGTGCTTTTGCTACCAAACAGAATCATGTTGCAAAATAGCTGCACAGAGATAAAGATTCCTTTAAGAGTGAGAGAGGGGGTGGGGGAAACCTAAGCTCACTGAAAGCCCAGCCCATCTCCCATGTGCTGTCAGCAGAGGAGAGGTTATTTATGCATTCGAGAGGATGCCCACTGAGATATAATCTAGTGCTCTCAGGAGCCTCTGCTTGCTGGAGGTGGAATTATAAAAATTAAAAATTACAAGCGTAAAACAAGGCCAGACTAAAATGAAATATTACCCAGTGGGTGTAAATAATTCATGGGCAAAATAACCCTCCTGGGTCCCCCATCGATCTATCTTACTCCACGGATGTGAAGAGGAACAATCTGTTGAAGGGGTGTTTGAAAAGCTCCAGGATGCTTTCAAGGGTCTGGGGTGGTTTCCGAGTGGCTGCAGTTCACGTGGGCCATGGATGGTTCCATGGGAAACATGAGTGATGATACAAAATGGATTTTCCTTTGATAATGAAACCTTTCTCGTAGCTGACCAAGGGAAAAGAAAACACCATTTGGTGAAAAAAAAAAATAATATTTTACTCCTGTGCTCCCAAACAGAGTACGCGAGTAATTTAACCTGTATGTGCGGAGGTCCCCAAAGGACCCAATAAGATCTTCTTTGGCAAATATTTGCCTTTCAGCACAATCAAGTCCATTCCCAAAAGCAAAGGCTGGCTTTCTGAAAAGATTTTTTGAGGTCTGCTGTGTGCAGGCTGGCTGTGTCTGAGGTTAGATGGACTTGTTTGGCTCCCTTCTCTATGACCAAGGGGTGGGAAGGACCTACAAATCTCACATGAGGAATATTTGCCAGCATAATGGAAAAGGCAGGATAAGAGCTGGCCTTTCTGCAGCCAGTTTGTTTCTTGAGAGGAGAGCTGCTGCCTACTGCTATGCAAGTCCATACCTGACAGATGACCATATTGAGACCAAGGCAGTTTTATCTGGGAGGGTTTGGTCATGTAGGAGGAAGAAAGTGAAGGAAGAAAAGTGTCTTCACAATTGGTTGTATTTTCTACAGAATCCTAGCATGGTTTGGGTTGGAAGGGACCTTAAAGATTGTTGAGTTCCAACACCACTGCCATGGGCAGGGACACCTCCCAGTAGACCAGGTTGCTTAAAGCCCCATCCAACCTGGTCTTGAACATTTCCAGGGATGGGGCAGCCACAGCTTCTCTGGGCAACCTGGGCCAGTGTTTCACCACCCTCACAGTAAAGAATTTCTTCCTGATATCTAATCTAAATTTCCCCTCTGTTAGATTAAACCATTACGCTTCTTCCTATCGTTACACTCCTTGATAAAGGGTCCCTCCCCATCTTTCATGAAGCCCCTTTAGGTACTGAAAGGCTGCTATAAGGTCTCCCCAGAACCTTCTCTTCTCCAGACTGAACAACCCCAACTGTCAGCTTGTTTTCTTAGGAGAGGTGCTCCAGCTCTCTGATCATCTTTGTGGCCCTCCTCTGATACACACATGCCTGCATACAGATATTTATGTGAAAAAGCATCTTTGAAGGCTGTAGAGAGTTAGTTAAGGTCATCGAAAGTGATAAGAGTCAGTATTGATCCTGTGTGTCTCTGTTTTAGGACTTGTTCAGACAGTGGTTACCTCTGCCCATCCAGAGACATGCAGAGCCTCTGGAGCTGCAACCTTTCTGCCCCAAGCCAATCCCGCACATGCTGGTGTGGTATCCACAGTGGCTGAAGGAAAGGATGCATTTAAAATAGGCTTTATAAAAGCTTTTTCCTGTCCCTAGGCCAGACAGAATTCATATATATAATTTAGTGTCTTACTGAGCTAGTATATCCTAGCTTTCAGCAGGGTTTTTTGGCTGGCAGCTGAGCCCAGTGTGCCAAGGTGAATCTGTGGAACCGCTTGCTGCAGGACAGTGCCAGCATTGAAGAGTCCATGTGTCCAGAAACCAAAACAGTGGATTTATGGAGAAAAAAAAAACCATCTATGGTGATTAAAAAATAAAGTCATCATCTCTGACCAGAGGATAGAGCTAACAGTCAGCACGTGTCTGGCTTGTCCATCAATCAGTCCATCATGGATCCAAATGAGGCTCATTTTGTAGCTTTTTGTAGGATTAATTTTTCTACTATCTGATTATCTGTATTGCTCTTCATCTCTTCTAGTGTGTGTCCCTGGTAGAGTTTTTGTTTAAGTTGATCAGAATGTTTTCCTCTGTGAGGGTTTTGTTTAGGGTGATGTTTCTAATAGTACATGCAGTTGTGTATAGAAGAGAAATGGTGACAAAATGGTCAGCCAGTACAGGTGGAGAGAGGCTGTTTGTACCTGCAGGTATATTTTGTCAGGTAATGTTGTGATACTGCTGCAGTATGTCCCCCCTCTTCTTTGCAGCTTTGCCAAATCCATCAATTCAGAAGTTACTGCCCATCAGGAACAAATAGTAGCAGATGCTCCTGATTTCTCTGTCTCTGCAAAGTTGGTAAACTGGTATAAAAATAGTTTCCTGGAAGTCAGAACCTAATTCTTGAGACAAGAAAAGGTTGACAACCTTAGGAGGAAGAAAAGAGCCACAGAAAATGCTGTTTGGACATCTAAGGATGCTTAAAGAACACCGAACAACCCAGTAGGAATAAAAGATTAGAGGAAACCGAGACAGAAAATAAGGCAGTGTTTGAAAGGCGGGGACACAGCTCTGGCTACTGGGATTATTCATCCTCATAGGAAACATAAAAGAGCTAAACAAGGAAAATGCCATGCAGAGATCACACATTGTTTTTAAGGACAGGCCCCTAGACGTGATCCCCGCTGGCTGAGCTGTAACCCAGCTCCCAATCAATCTCTCCTTCCTGAAATGTCACTAACCTGCACTTAAGTGCAATAGGACTTTGCAGACTAATTGAAATTCTGAGCCAGAGTCAGGAGACATTTGCTTCAAGTAGTGTTTTAATTGTCTGCTCCCTAGGCTGGTAACAGAATATTTTGCTCCTTGCATTATTCAAGGAGACACAAGAGCTCAACCTTTCCCTTTAGGTTAGTGCCCCTCCTGTCTCAGTTTTATGTTCTGTTCTTTATTTGGCCTCCGCTCACGCCTTACCTGTGTGCATCCTCATGTGCCTGCACAGTCAGGGACCAGAAAACCTCAACCATCCCATCTGCTTAGATGCAGCGCTTTGATTCAACCTATTATCCAGAAATAGGGGCCAGCTGGGAAGCATGGGGCTGAAACCAAACCTCAGTGTTTCCGTAACAGAGAGTAATCTTTTTTTCGTTAGACGTAAAGGGGACTCCTTTCCATGCACAAGGAGACACTTTCATTTAAACCCTTCCATGTTGTCATTTGCTCTAACCAGGAGATTACAGTCTGGCAGAGACAGAAGGAAGATTCAAACTGGTTGTGGCCTCTCCCTGTTTTCCCGAGGGTGATGTGCTGAAGCCATATGTGAAACTAGGTAGAAGTTGCTGTAGCACCCACAAAGCATTGGATATAGCCAGGCGTTGTCAGGAAGAGGTAAAATGAGCTTTAATGAGTATCCTGATCTTTCTGGTCCTGTTTCACTCTCTTTGGCCTTGGGTACTCACCACCATTTCTCTGTGCTGGTCCTGGAGGCAGTTTGGAGGAGCTGAGTGATCCGTTTCCCTATGAGAATCTTCCTGTCCTCCCCATGAAGTGCTAGGAGCCTAAAAGGGCCTAACAAAGACTCAGCTGTGTCATCATCTATGGACCAGAATCAAGGAGGAGAAGAACCTGCCTCTCTGTCTTAACTGCTTATGTTGATAGGTACCATGTGTGTGCAATGAGGTGGGTTTGATTCTGGTCTCTTTCTTGCTGAAGATTGAAACTGAGGGATCTGATGGCATTTGGGTTGCACCAGGCTCAGCAAAATATACACAGGACTGCTTCCAGCTGGGATCTGTGTCAATAGATCAAGGCCAAAAAGAGCAAAATCTGCCTTTCCTCCCCAGTTTCAGCACCCTCCTATGTCACCATATTCCCCGTCATGATCAGACACCCTCACTAGCTTAGGGAACAGGGACAGAGGGAAGATGACTCTTCTGAGATCATGCACCAGACTTCTAGCAAGCCTGACTGGATGTCCTGATTCCTGTGATGTTGCTGGTCCTTACCCTTTCAAAGGGCACAGCTCCCTGCAGACCTCAGATGTCCCGGTTTCAATCTTCTCTGCAAAGAACACCTGGACATCATGTCCTGAAAGGAGACTGCCAAATGGGCAGTTGGTTGTGGCTGTGAGTCAGCAGGCACCTCAACTACATAGAGCAAGTTCACCACCTGCCTGCAGCAGGCAGGCTTGCTCCGTTTCATTTTATACAGTTTTGGCTCATGGTTCCTGCTCATTTTAACCACTTATGGTTCTCTCAGTTCCCCATGCTATGAGAAGGATTCTTCTGACATTCTTTTGCCCAGAGAAGTTGTGGATACCCCATCCCTGAAAGCATTCAAGACCAGGCTGGATGGGGCTCTGAGCAACCTGGTCTACTGGGAGGTGTCCCTGCCCATGGCAGTGTGGTTGGAACTCGACAATCTTTAAGGTCCCTTCCAACTGAACCATTCTATGATTTTAAATGACATCCTCAGGGTCTAAGGAGGTCAGTTGGTCTCCTTCTACGACTAACCAAGAGAAATGGGCATTTCTGGGGTGAGGTTCATCTCACTCTAAAGCAAGGTGGTGAAATAGGCTACGCTCTTTTTTTCCTCCTTTAATTATGAAGTGCTCAGTTAGTCACATCTGTACCATAGACCTCTAAAACTATCTGAGATTTGCCTGGTCTGGCAATGATTTGGTGAACTGTACGCAATCTTGCCATGAGCTCAGAATATAGATCAACCTGCTTCACTCTCATTTCCCTTTAAATCTTGCTCTGCAGGGTGAAGTGGCTCTCTTGAGGGTAGGAAATTGTGTTTTATGTGTAATTGATTTGGAAGTCCTTAGAGCTCTGTTCACCCATCACAGCCCAAAAGGCCCTGTCCTCCAGGCTGCAGAGATGGAGACGTGAGTTATGCCTGTTATTAATGAGTTTTAGACTCAGTCTTCCTAATAAGATGAACTCACAGTCTTTTTTTGCTCCCATTTTTTGGGGTGTAGCTTCACTGATTTCTCTCTCATTCTCACACATTCCCACACATTCCCACACTCCCTTTTGAGAGGTATTGTGAAGGGAGAGGTTTGGGGTGAGAAAGAGCAAGGGCTGATAACAATGTTGAATTTAACACACTTGGACAGATTTTTTTGGAGGATGAAACCCCTTCCTCCCATCTTTCCTCATAATCCAGCTTTACCAACATCTTTTATTACACTGAGAAAGACGTAGAAATACACACACGTGTGATGTTAGCTCTTGTCCCCTTACAACAACAGACACACCAACATGCCTAGCCTCCAAATTTGGACCCTTTATTTTTCATGGCTAAAGTTAAACCTCTTGAACAACCGCACAACTGTAAGCTTCTTGCAGCTTTAGGGGTAATAGCTGGACTACAGGACTCACCTTCAGACTGCTTCATCCCGGGAACATTTTATGGGAAGTTTGAGGAGCACTATGCTATGAAGAAATAGAGATACACACATACTTACTGTCTACCGAGATGTACTACCCAGGCCACAGTGGGCTTGAAGAGCAAATTTCAGATTACGCATGGATATGAGCTAGGTCCAGATGTGCAGGACTGAGATATTTGCTTGGATGACAGCTTCCACTGCTGGGAAGTGTTGGTGCTTACCCTGGTGTTTGGGTAATAGCTAAAAATATGTCACAGATGTGTTGTGGTCTGTAAAATCCATGGGTTGTGCCAGATCTACACTTGATCTTACTAATCATCTCGGCCAGTAGATGTTGCTCTTGGCTCATACTCATGTGCTCAAAAACATTGTATCCAACCTGAGACATTTGGGAACCCTCTGAAGCCACAAAGTGTAGATCTGTCCTTCACCCAGCTTTCTGCTTTTGACCATCATGGACCATCCCTTATGGCCACAGAGAAAAATAAAATATGACACAATTCCTCAGACGGCAGTCATTGTAATTAGTAGATATAATTATTAGCTGTTGTTTGCTTTGTGAGAATTGAGAGCTGCCGGACAAGAGGTTTGTATTTCCAGGGGAGGTGTTGGATTGTTCTTATCAGAAAGGGGGTGTGGACAGATGCAGAGAGATAAACGATGGGATTAAACCATGTTAAGAGTGGCCAGAGTCCAACAGGTATTGGTCTGGCAGCTGTTGGGGCTCCAGCTCTCACTTGGGAGTTGACCACAATGATCATTTTCTGCCATGTGGTGCTGACATTGAGGTGCTGGACCGGGTCCAGAGAAGGGCAATGGAGCTGATGAGGGGTCTGGAGAGTAAATCTTATGAGGAGAGGCTGAGGAAGATGGGGTTGTTCAGTCTGGGAAAGAGGAGACTGAAGGGAGACCTTCTCGCTCTCTACAACTACCTGAAAGGAAGCTGTAGAAAGGTGGGGGTTGGTCTCATCTCCCAAGTTACAGGCCATAGAACAAGAGGAAATGGCCTCAAGTTGTGCCAGGGGAGGTTCAGGTTGGATATTAGGTAAAATTTCTTCACTGAAAGGGTTGTCAGGCATTGGAATGGGCTGCCCAGGGAAATGGTTGAGGCACCATCCCTGGAAATATTCAAAAGATGAATTGACATGGTGCTCAGGAATATAGTTTAGTGTTGCTGTGTGTGTTTTGTTTAGTGTTGTTTGTTTTTTTTTTAATGGTTGGACTAGATGATCTTAAAGGTCCCTTCCAACCTAGGTGATTCTCTGATCCTTGGTCTGTTCAGAACCCACTCATTTGTGCAGATAATCTTATAGCTCAGGGAGGTTTGCCTCTATTTTCTCATAGAAAATTACCTAATGCACACAATGATTAATGTTTAAGTACGGTCAATAGTTTGTAAAGTAGTCTGAATCTCTGTGTATCTGTTAATATACCCACTCTTCTCCTTTTCCCTCTCCATATGCATTCACCTCTCTTGCTCTGTAGTACCAATCACAGTGGTATTTAGGCACTGCCTAATGCAAGCTCTTAGGATCAAGGACCGTCTGTGTGACTTGTAAAGTGCCAATCCCGGGACAGCTCTCATCTTACTCAAGGCCTCTTAACAATGCTGGAATATAAATGACATATATGAATTACAGAAAGAAAAAAATCATTTACAAACGCCTGGGTAAATGCTGAGCCTTCATGGCATCATGTGGCATCATCTGTGCTTTCAAAACTATGCCTTTCTTTTCTGAAGCAGGACCTCAGATCAAGGGTTTTTCATGTCAGATTTGTTTGTTGAAAAAAATGGTTTTAAGCAGGACAGACCTTGATCTTTGTTGGCTGAAGATTAAGGGTAGCAGGGTCTGGCTCAGCAGTCTCAGGGTTAGAAAATGCTCATGAAGATGCTTCAGATGTTCGTTGGGGAAAAGACTTTCTTTTAGCAGTCGTAACAAGAGAAATCACAGGGATTTCTCACCTGTAGCAAGGTAACATGGCCAGAAAGCCATTGTGAAAGAACAAGAGCTCACCTCCTATTTAGTTTTGAGGATAAATCCACAGGATGAGACCACAAGTCTACTGCCTGCAGGACCAGATGGAGTTGCATTTCCTTGTGTCACTCTGGGACTTTGAAGGGACATAACAGGCATGTGTGAGTAATTCCTTCTCACCATTGATAGAAAAGGTGATGACTTTGGGAACAGTTGTTTATGATTCAGGCCAAGAATTGCTTTCATTCATTATAATCCAGTGTCTCTAAGGGATCCATGAGGGAATTGCTGTGCCTGCAGTCCATTTTACAGGAAGCTTCAGATTGCCAGCAGCAATGTTAATGACTCCATCACCTATCACACCTTAGCATCAATGTCAAAAGATCAATATTAACCTCTTAATTATAATGTTGATCAAGATTGATGATATTGATTTCTTGCCCTTGATGCTAAGACATGCTAGATACCACGTGGCTGCTATCCCAGACCCAGAACTGCTGCTGATGGCTCCTTAAGCTTCTCCTTGAACTCTGCATGGTGGTTCCAGTTGCCCATGGGACACACTGATGAAACCATTGTCACTGACCAGAGGTGTTTGCAATGTAATAAATCCCCTTCAGTCACCTGCAGTCAAGATTCCAAAGATGGATCTGCTCATTCCTCAGATTTCTGTTTCCTACCATAAACACTGGCAGTTTCAAAGACCCACGTTCCTCCACTTCCGAACCACTCTAATTAAATTGATCAAACAGTAATTACAGACTGAGGGCAAGCAGAACGGTAATACTGACTCTTCAGCATCATTGTCCCCGCCCACAGCAAGGGGATCTTTAAGTTCCCTTCCAACCCAAACCATCCCATGAGTCTATGAAATAAATCAAAGAGACCCTGCAAATACCAAGGAATACCAAGACTTCATGGCTAACTACCAGATTTGTGATGCCAAGGACCTGATCTCCTACCAGATGGCCCACTGTAATTAGTATACCAGAGAAGAGAGAGATATGTTCTGTGGAAAACCGCTAGCAATGGGATATGAGGTGTTTCAGAGGTTCATAACACAACTCAGATGGCCTCCAGAGACCTGTGTGGAGGTGAAAGTTTGTGTTTCTCTACAATTCACGATTGCAGTCAGCAGACGATGTGGCCCTGTATGCTACACAGTGTCTCTAAATTGTAAGCACATCCTTTATTACTACTAATATTTACCAATTATGTACAAACTTAGGGCAAACTCTGCCCAGGCCAAGGCTGCATCTAGTAGAGATTTCAGGGTTTCAATTTAGTCTGATCTTTTCCATCCTACAGGATATAATTGCCTTTAAAGATTTCCATTTTTTTTAAACACCTTTGGAAACAGCACATCCAGGAGGGAAATCACTTCCAAACACAAGGGGCTTTGGAATGAAAATCTTCCTTGCCTTCCCACTGTGGTCCAAGGACCCTAAACTCCTGAAAAATAGAGGAGTAAAGAGGAAAATGGAGTATCTCACTGCCTATTTTGTAGTTCTGTTTTTCTCCCTTGGGAGCATTGGGTCTGGCAAGGAAGGGTAAAAGCCACATAGATTTGTTCCTCATCTTCATATAGCTGTACTTTATTTCTTCCTGTTGCTGTCAAGGCTGACACTGGATCCTTTCATGCTCAGACTGGTCCCGGGCATTAATCCATAAATTTATTTCTGCTCCCAGTGGGAGGCATCAAACCAATAAAGGATCTCAGATGCTCACAAGTACAATGCAATTTCTGGTCCCAAGGAATCCAGTTCAGACAGCATCTCTCACAAAGACTGTTTTAACTGTCTTTGGACATTGTTGGGTACTTTTTTCTCAGCAAAATGACCTCCTGAGCTCCCTGGGCATGCAGTCCTTATTGATCCCCTACTTTGGATTGCAGATAAGTTCCTCTCTGTTTTGTGTCCTAGCCCCTTAGACACACATCAGCATTTAACTCCCCCAGATTTTTTCATAGAATGGTTAGAGTTGGAAGAGACCTTAAAGTCCATTGAGTTTCAACCCCTCTGTCCTGGGCAGGGACACCTCCCACTAGACCAGGTTGCTCAAAGCTCTATCCAACCTGGCTTTAAACACCTCCAGGGATGGGGCACCCACAACTTCTCTGGGCAACCTGTTCCAGTGCTTTACCACCCTCATTTTTCACTCATGATGCCCAAAAGTTATGTGACCTGACCATTCTGTCCATCTCCCCCTCTTAATGAGGGGACTTAATAAGAGAAAGAGACAGAAACTACACACGGAGACAAGCCTAAACCCTGCTCCCTTCTGCAATGAAAAAAGCTAACGACGTGTCAAAGGATGAGCTGGTAAAGGCAGCCTCTGCCCAGCAAGGCAGCCAGGATTAGCATCTTCCCACTGCAGGATGAGTGTAACCGACAGCTCTGTGAAGGAGAGGACACCGAAGGGAGAAATGCCTGCTGACAACTTGCTTGTTCACCAGCCTTCCTCAGAGGTGCACACACACCGAGCGCTTTCATGTGGTTTTCAACCGCCTCCGTTCCCCTTCCAGGCAAAATCCTTATTACTGACATCCCTGTGTGAAGAGGGTTTGGCTGTGCGTATCAGAGCGTCATTAAATATTTGGTTTAATAACTGCCAAGGCGGCTGCCTCAGCATTGTGCTGGGGTTCGCCTTTCTGGCTCTGTCTCGGGAGCAGTTAGTGGAGCCAGGAGTGCTGTGAGCCACGAACGGTGTCTGCAGAGCAGCATCTCCTTGGTAAAACTGCTCTGAGCGGGGGACACCTGACTCCTGGGTTGTCCTTCTGGATGATTTACTCTACGGCCTCCTGTAAGGTGCTTACCTCAAGAAAATTTAACTTCTGTGGTCCTGTGGGCAAGACTTTCATCTTTTCAGACCCTCCCCGGTCCGTCTTGCGGAGGCGATAATAAAGAGAAATACGTCGTTGCTCTTGGAGGGTTGAGAAACTGTGGTCTTGGGGGCTGTAGAAACCCTTCAGCTGGAAATACTATTCAGGAAACAAGCTGAAATTGCAAAGCTCTGGGTGTTACAAGATGTGACTCCATTTATGGGATTATGCAGCATTCTGCAAGTACTTTATACCTTTCCAAAGGTGAAAACATGTTTGGTGAATCTGAGACCCTTCAAGCCTGGGCTCAAGGAACACAAAAGGAAATTTGACAAATGCCCTTCTTTGATTTCCTTTTTGAACAAGCTTTTCTGAAAATAGATGGTGACACTCATATCAGGAAAGGTTTCGATCAACTTGAGCTACACAGTTAGACTTTAATGTGGTCATATATTTATCGCCACATATATCACAGAATCTTCATGGTTTGCAGGGACTTTTGAGATCATCAAGTCCAACCATGCACGCACAAAACAACCCAACCCAACCCAACCATCTCAGGCACTAGAGCATGCCCTGAAGTGGCATGTCTACACATTTTTAAATACCTCCAGGGATGGTGACGCACGGGTGTGCCTATGCTCATATGTCCCCCCTGAGCTTTGCACCAAGCTCTGTAGCAACTTGAAGAAGCAAATAGTGTGTGAACTCAGCTCTGATGTGATTTATTCAGTATCAGAGAGGTTCAGGGCGGGAAAGCGTTTCATTCCTCCCCGGTGGTGCGCGCTGGATTTTTCTTCACAAGTCTCTTCTCTGATATTTTGCCTGCTCTGCTTTGAAATAAGTTAAGTGATTAGGCCTCTACGGCTTTCTTAGGGGAAGACTTTTCCACAGCCGTATTTGATCTCCAGGCTCCAGACTAAACATTCCTTTTCTCATTTCCCTGCCCATCTCCCCCACTATTTCCACATAAATAATCCCTCTTTATCCCTAGTGTTTCATTTGTGGGGATTCATGTAATAAGCACAGCTTTATGCTTGTTTTCCTTGAAAGCTGAGGACTGTGGCCTCATTTCCATCCTCCTTAAGCGATTTGCAGAGCAGGGGGAGATGGAAGCTGGTCCTAAATTTTTGGCCAAATTGGGCCTCGTTACCTTCATTTGCAGGGACTTGTGAATGTGATGGAAATCACACTCAAGTACTCATACTCAAATCAATGACAGCTTTGGCCAGTCAGTATCTTTGAAAAATCCCATCATTTATTTGGTGAGTGATGTGAGCAGCTTTTTGAATGGTGGGGGGGAATAATGGTTTGGCTTTGAGCTGTCTATGCTCTGAGCCCATCTCTGTGAAAGAAAGTCATAGTAATAGAATTAAGGTAGGAAGAGGCCACACAATCTGGGAAAACACCAGAAACCACCTCATTGGCCACATCAGGGGTCTTTCAGCCCAATATCCTCTCATTAGCAGTGGCTACCGAGGGAAAATAGCAGAACAAGACATGCATACAGCATCCTTCCAGGTGCAACTTGCAGCCCAGAGACTTTTTGAGTAAGAGTTGCTGCCTTTGCATCTAATAGCATTGTGTGGGTTTCTCTTTCAAGCATTTTCCTAGCTAGATTTGTACTCATAGGAACTTTGGTGCCTCTTACATGCTGTGACAAGCATTGCACAGCTTGACAGTGTTCTGTGTCTGTGAATTATGCCCTTCACTGCTTTTGCACCTGCCTCCTGCTAGTTTCATTTGACACCCCTCAATTCCAATATTGGGAAAGACAATGCACAACCATTCCCTGGTTATTTTGTCCTGGTCACTTATGAACTTTTTATTCCATCTTCATAATTTTCCCATCCCTACCCTTCTCCTTTCCAAGGAGGAGAATCCTGATGTATGATTGCAGCTGTTGTTAATACAAAGGTTTTTAGATATAAACACACACAACACAGAAGAGATGATCCTGGCTGTGCAGATCAATGTCCCTCTCTTGGATGTCCCCTGTTCCACTCACTGACTAGTGTAGCTTTAAGTTTGCTAGTGGTTTGTACATGGATTAGCCTTGATCTTTTCCTTCCACTCCCACCCAACTCCTGATCAACCCAAAGAAAGTTTTATACAATATCTCCAAACTCTCTCAAAGAGAGATATTCTCTTTTCTCTATAGGATAATAAGTCCGATTGCTCTTTACGCAAGGGACTCCCTTGGTTGACATGGCATTCTGAAGAGTGTCTTTCATGATGACTCATCCTGGTGGGTGTAACACCAGGGACTGATCCTTCTCCTTGGAGGCTACACCTTGTGCATAGTCCATTCAGCATGGTCCATTTTCATTTAGTAGGTTACCAAGGCGCCCCTACCTGATACATTTCTTTGATCATCTCTAGATCTTTGTGTTTAAGTAAATATATCATTATCCAGATAGCCTAACAGAGCTTATGACACCCAGTTTGGACATTGGGCACTTACCACCAGCCTTTTAATTTTTTTTTTCTCTCCAGATCAATAAGGGAGGTGTCATATTCGTGCATCTTTCATCAAAAGCTTTGGCTTCTGAAAGAGGAAGGTCATACAGAATAGCTGGAATGAATGATTTTGCTTGTTAGGTAACTTGAGGGGTTAATATTGATATTAGTGCACGCAATATGCAAAAGAGCAAAGCATTAAATGGGATTTTATTTTGAAAGGGTAGAGAATGAACCACTAGGGCAACTCTCCTGTGCTGCCATAGGCTTTTGTCGCATGGGGGGGACATCTTCCTGAAAGATTATTTTTCCCTTTCTTCTGCAGAAGTAGCAAACTGAATACATGACTCTCCAGGGAAAGATCACTGTTTTGTGTAATGGAAGGCTGTCTTCAAAATAGTCCCTTCTGGACTTGTTCTTTCCCAACATAGTAAGAAAGGAGAGTAATAAAACCCTGTGGAGCAGCTCTCTCACTTTCCCCACTGTATAACAAATTTAACTTTCAGATGGCAAAAGACAATCTCACTCTTAATCTCTCTTCAACATCCTTCTCCATATTTGCATAAGAAATAACATTTTTCGTCACTCAATTTTGAGCTGCTGCGGATTCTCAGGCCCTCAGATACTGTGATAGAAGGTCCGCTACAGATATTTCCAGTGGTAGCAGGCAGAACTGTGATGGCTTTATGTAATCTCGGCATGTTTTTCAGACACAAGATGTCCTGGCCTGCCGAGTTTGAGAGAGCTGCCAACAAGAAGTATCTGCAGCTGGGGTCAGTGGGAGGCTAAATCCGAAAAAACAAAATCGGAGATGGATGTAGTGTGTCAGCAAAGACCCTTTCGCTGTGCTCTATTGATTGTTTTGTGTTGATTCCTTAGTTTTTTTTTTTCTTGTTGTCGCTGCCATCTAATTTAAGACATTGCCGTTAAATTAAAAGGCATGATTGACTGGCATCTGAGACACATCGCAGCTGTCAGCTGCAAAGATAAACTCCGGATCAGGATGCAAATCTTCCCAAAGATCAAGGGTGTTTGGACGAGGCGTCTAAGTAGAGCTCTCTGAGTTAATTTGTAGTAGGAAAGACCTATTCTTTTGGAGTCTCTGCTTAAGATTCAGAACAAGAAATACCAGATATGAGCTTGTCAGTTGACTCTGACCATCTTGAAATTTTCTCCATTTAGCTGTGGAGAATTAGAATGCATTAGGTCAGCTTAGCATAAAAAGTAATTTGTTTTAGTACGTGATCATGATAAGAACTGACTGAGGAGGATCAAAAAGCCTTTTAGAAACTGGATTTAAGGCCTCCCTTTAATGACAGTCTTCATGAAACCAAAAACAGTTCACATGAGAAGCAGCCCCATGTACAAAAGCCACCTTTGCAAAAATCATGCTAGGGGCTAGGACCATTCTCAAAAAATAAATAAGCCAAACCTTGCTATGTCATTGAGATGTTAGCTGCTGGTTGTGATGGGAACCACTGGAGCTGGAGGTGTGAGCCACAGCTACTCCAGCTAAAGAGAATAAAGAGCAAAGCGAGACAGCTCCACAGTTCTGCAAAGCTGTAGCCAAGCCAAGTGAGAAGGGGTTGGGTATGTGACCTTCCTAGGAGCCAGTGCCTTTGAAAAGCAAAATCCTTCATAAAGCAGTTGCAGCAGACTCATTATTTCTGGATTAAGGACAGATGGCAACTCAACCAGCATCGATCAGCAGGGTGCAGCAGTTTGTTGAGAGCTGGTGAAACGGGACTCCGGGAGCAAATCGCACTGTCTTCATAGGGTCCCATTAACTTCAGTGGGATTCTGCATTGTAGTTTGATGATCATCAGTGAGGTTTCCTCCAACCCCATGCATGAAATGTAAAAAGGCGCTAAGCAGGGAATTGTGTGGTAGACAGGTGAGAATAAACATCTGCTGAAAGACGGGAAGTCCATGAGGGTTGTTGGAGCTCAAAAAGTCACTCCCGTTGAACTGAGTGATGGGGCATGTATGCAGTGACAAAATCTTGGTAATGTCTCTTCTGCAGCATCTGGACAAATGGTTCTGAAGACACTGGCCCAGGTTGCCCAGAAAAGTTGTGGACGGCCCATCCCTGGAGGCATTCAAGGCCAGGCTGGATGGGGCTTTGAGCAACCTGCTCTGGTGGGACGTGTCCCTGTCCATGGCAGGGGGATTGGAACTAGGTGATCTTCAAGGTCCCTTCCAACCTGAACCATTCTGTGAATCTATGATTCTATGATCTGCACTGAGCTAAAAGCATCTCTGTGTTGCCACAGTTCAGCTGCTCTGCAGCCATGGCAGCTTATTTGCTCATTGTTGCCCAGCCACCGCTTTCCACCAGCCAGATGTTTTCAAGTGGTGGGCAGAAGAGCCAAATGTTTTACTCATGGCACAGTATTTTTTTCCCTCTCAAAGGTGGGATGGGTATAACTTCATATAATAGGCCCTTAACCGCTTGTTTACAGCACCACTAAAAAAGACAAATCACTTGAAACAGTGAATGACTAGACCCAGGAAAAGAAGGGAGATTTCAAAAGGTTTATCTGACAGCCAATAAACAGGATAAATAACATGCAGTATTTCATTTGTCAGGACCATGGGACAACCTGATGATAAAAAAGGACTACTCCATAAAGTGGGGAATACCTTTGTCTTGGCTATAAATGTCTGTGTTGATTTAATAAGTGTTCTGGTACTTCTCTAGCTTCCCTTTAGTACTCACAAATGGGATGGAAACTGAGGAATAAGGAGAGGAAAGGAGTTATCCGTGCTCAACCTCATAAAGAAATCTCGTTCCTGTTAAAGGTTTGAGATCATAATAGTTTTTATCTTATTTTGAGTGGTTCTCCTGTTGCTGAGGATAAACAGAGGAAGAACAAGTCAAAGACTGGAACTTGTGTTATCCCCAATTCTTTCCTGTAGTGAGACTGGGCAAAAATATCTATATTTCTATATATTTTTAGGGGTTTAATGTCATCATAATAGGTGACATCCTGAAATGCAGACCTCTTTGAATACCCTGTCATCAAACTGGGAACATCATGATAATGGCAATCAGTTTGGGTAACCAGTCTGAATTTTGCTTACAGACACAACATAAAATGACCTTTCAAAACACTGGAGCAGTTATGCATTTTGACTCAAAAAACATCCCAAGCAAATATATCAGAAGCCTAGCCAAGGCTGGTGTGGAGCTGCTTTCTCCCTTTCCCAGCCCCACTCCTAATCTCCATGGGAGCACGAGTATAGAAGGACATCCTTAAAAGGGCAAGGAAAGAGTTGATTAGTTCCTGAATGTGTCTGGTTACAGATATCCTATCGATCAGCTCAAACAAGGCATCAGGATACCTGCTATTATGCCAATGGCCTCTCTTGTAACTGAAACACAGTCTGTCTCCCATCAGGAGAGAGGAAAGACAAGCCTTTTTGCCTGTGCTGTTCAGAAAAGGAACCAGCAGAAAAAGTGACTTTCAAGGGACAGACAGTCTTCTTCAAGGTTAAATATTTATTGTGTGCAAATAGCAGCTCCATCCTCCACACTGCTGCCAGGATCCCGGCATCTTGCTGGCAGCTTCACTAGTCTGCGTTTCCATCCTGCTCTATTCTCCCACATTATTCTCATTATTAAGTATCTGAGCAGCTTCCACTGCATTCAGCAGTGTGAGTATTCCCGAGCATGTGTTTATCTTCACTCTGTCCTTGGAGCAACAGTTAGAGCATGGCCAGGCTGGTGATACTCGAATATGAACTCACGGCTTCGTGCTGTGGAGGTGGATGAGTATCTGCCCATCGCTGTGCAAAGAAGTGCCTGGTAATGCCCATATATTCTGACCTGGTATCTAACTGGACTGTTGAGGACCTTCAACAGCCCAGTTTATCCAGACATGGCTGCTGTCCTGCCTAGGATGTGTAGGGAGCAGAAGAACCCACATCTCAGAGGACAGCCGTGATCTCCGTTGCCAATAATTAGCAATACAGGAAGGCTGGGTCAGTTGAAATGGATCATTTGCAGCTTTGAAATCTCTGACTCTTGGTGAGAAAAAGAAAAGGAGGGTTGTTTCGTTTTGATTTTACAAAGCAGCATTTGTTTTTCTCCTGATGTTTCCTTTCTTTATAAAACTCTCTCTTTAGCTCATTATCTTTATCTGCGCCTGAGCATGGCACATAGCTGAATTTCTTGGACCTGAAGCGTCTCCAAGGGTATCTTTGGGTAATGAGAGAATGCACAGCAGGAAAAGCAGCCATCTGAAAGTGGTCACCTCTGTGATGAAGGGCCACCCCTGCTCCTTCCCATGAGCTGGAACCAAAGTGGCCACCAGCTGTTAGAAACAGGGGCCTATTACAGAGCAGATTTTAGCAGCCCAATGAGGAGTGCAGTGACCACTGAGAGATGTGACAGCTTATCCATCACTTGAAGGGCCTGGATGATCCCTTGCTGTCTTTTTACAACGCAAACCCAAGCCTTGCTGGGCTCCCCACAGGTGCCCTGTTGCAAGGCTTTCACCAGTGTGTGGGCAAGCCAGTTTGAGATGGCCTTCATGGTCCCTCCTGCCATCAACATTTATGGACATCCCACTAGGGCCAGTTGTTCTTGGCAGCAAGCTAAAAAGATGCAGCATAGAAAAGGCTGCAGAGACTCTATATTTCCCTTCTGCAAATGGCAGGATCAGCCTGGCAGCAAGAGGATTGCTGGTTCCATCAGCTTTCATGGTTGTAGCTGGTGGTACAAGAAGGAAAGCTCATAGATTTCTCCCTGTGGGTGCTGCAAGAGTGCTGGAGGGGAATATCATTCACCCACCAAAGATGTCCTTGAGAGTGATGCCTCTCTGTGGCTGGTGGTATCAGCATTGAGGAATAAAGTGTCCTTTTGGGAACAAGTGGGTGCTAGGACCCCCTATCCTTCCCAGCTCCCTTGTGCTGTCTGTTCATGGGCTTGTGTGTTCCTATGGGGGGAAGAAGGAGAGGCAACCTTACCAATGCTGGATGTGTATCTTAAAGTGTTTTTTGTAAATGCCTTCTGGGGTTAGGAACCAACAGGCTGCAAAATGGGCACAGGGTCTTCTCAGAGTAGAGGACCTATTTGCCTCAGCAAGCAAAAGAAGAGCTTAGTTAGACATGAGGCAGGGTTTCCAGGAAGGCAAAGTACCTGTTTACAGATAGGGAACAAGTCAAAAGAAGTCAGTGAAAAGACGATGATTCTCCTTTTCCTTCCTATCTCATGACTTTCTGTCCTACCCTGTGGTGTCCAGTCCTACCACATTCAAAGACATCCCGGTCTGGGGGCTTGGCAGTGGGTACATTGTAGGGTCTGCTGGGCCAGAAGTTACCTTAGCTTCCTGGGTGCTGGGCTCTCGTTGAAGCTGACAGGGCTTTTCTGGATTTTGCCCAGGTGGTTGGAACCCGTGGTCGGCTTGGGGCGACTGCACCAAGGACTGCGGGGGAGGCCTGCAGACCCGCATGCGCACCTGCAAGCCCCTTCCCAATGAAGGTCTTGTCTGCGAGGGAGTCCTGGAGGAAGGACGGCTGTGCAATAGGAAGGCGTGCAATAGTAAGTGGAGGCATGTTCCCTCGCACGCGCGCGTGAGCAGGTCGCTCTTCTCAGGAGGAGCCTGACCTCGTTGTGGTAAATGATGGAGGATGCTCTAGAGGCATGGTGAAACCACCGAGGGTCCGTGTGGGAGCAGGAAGCCCAGGGGAGCATGCGACTTTCGGCTGTGCATGGCCCTGCCCTTCCCTGCCTGTCTCGTGGTCACGCATGCACACGCACACATGCTGACACACGTCTTCCCCCCAACACACACCTGCAGATCTAGCCCTTTGCCCCAAAGAATAAGGGTTCCTCTATAGGAATCTATAAGCAGGCTTATATCAGGTATTCATATGCTAGTGGTAAATCTGTCACCGATAGCAAAATATACACCCCTAAAGGCATTTCTTTGATAGTTAGGAGCTCTCTCTCAAGTAATTAATGCATGCAGCTAAGAAAGTTGATAAACTTTTGGCTTAGTTCACCCTCCCAGACAAGAGCAGTGTTTCTGTTCCCTTCTTATGAAATGAAGCCTTCAGTGTTAAGATGTGCAGAAATATCTGGCTGATAGAAAAAACACAGGGCTTGAGCAAGGCAAAATTTTTTGAAGATGCTCCACTTTCCTCCCGTGATGCAGGATCTGTCCAGGTCCTCTTCTCCAGAGGAGACCAGTCAAGACCAGTCAGCAGGGAGATATCAGTGGGTGGAGCTGGTGACCTGCAGCGCTTTCATCCCCAGGGCTTCTTTTGCATTAGCTGAGCTGAGAGGGGGATGAAGAGGAAAAAACAACAGCAGAAGAAGCTCAGCCCAGAAAATGCAAGCAAATGGCTGATTATAATTATTCCCTTCTTTTTATTTCAAATTCATAGCAGAGAATGTTTGAATAACTCCTCTGACTAGTCAAATAACTAGGGAAAGTTCAGCTGTCTTCAAAGGCAGGGAAGTATCTCCTGAGAAAGGGGAAGTTCAAATAAAGGAACATAAATATATTCCTCTAATAAGAGCTAAAATGATTTCATGCATTTTTTACTACTTCCATAAATTTTAATCATGTTGCAATTAGGCTTTTTTCTTCCTTTTTTTTTTTTTTTTCAAATTAAACCTTCTAGTATATTGAATTTCATCTCCTTGACTCACAGTTGCTAATTTCCCTCTGAGCTTTGCCCACACTAGGGAAATTTAATCTATGTCCCCCACACTTATTGGTGACTTCGGAGTCGTATCGCAGCTGTGGCTTGGGGCAGTGAGGGTAAGAGCGTCTCTATCTGTGGGCAGGGACCTGGAAGCTGGAGGTGAAAGGTGTGGGACTTGAGTGCTCCTGAATGAAGCTAGAGGAAGGGCCATCTCGGTGGATAGTTGTGTGAAGGAAAAGAAGGTGAAGATGGGTAGACTTTGGGTGGGTAGATAGGGTTCTATGGGTGTGACCATTCTTTGAACGTGGGGGCACATGAGACCACAGGCAAAGAAACTCCTTAGAGTGACCCTCCTGTGATGGACAAACAAGGAAGGGGACCAAGCTCCTCAAACTCTCTGTGTAGGACATCTCTCCCCTTTTCTAACCATCTTCAGAACCCTCCATGGGACCCGTTCAACTCTTTCATATCCCTCTTGAACTGGGACTCTCCAGACTGGACACAGTTTTCTAGGTCCAGCCTCACCAGCAGTAAGCAAGGGGCATAACACCTTCCCTTGTTCTGCCCCAGGGCTCAAAACTTTGTTCTTCTTCATGATATGAAGGTGGCTGTGGCAAAGAGAGATGAAATGGAATGATGGGCAACCATGGAGTCTGGAAGGCTGGGTTGGGTTTCCAGCTCCGCTTATTGCGCAGGGCACAGCAGTGAAGGATAAATTGCTAGTTATTCACTATTTTTTCACCCATCTTTTCCAGAACACAAAGCTGATCATGAGTGCAGAAAAGCCTGATTGTGCCCAGGGTGGGGCTATGATTCAATAAATGATTTCACTTGTCTTCCTGTCCTCTTTCCATTACATCCCCATTCAACTTCTTCTCCTAATTGCAGTGTGGTTAGTTCAGCTGAGCTTATTTGGGAAGAAAGGATCTTGAGCGAAGAGGAAGATCCTAGTTTGGAAAGAGAATACATCCACAGAGTGGGGCAGCACAAATTGATCTATCCTTTCGAAATCATTAAGTTAATTCTGAATAATTTTCCCAAGGGCCTCTTTGCAGACAAACTGCTGAGCGCCATTATGATGCCTTCAGGGAAGATATGAACAATTGATCTTTCAAGACTTGCTCATGCACATCTTGAAGTCTGTGTCCTACCTCAAGATAAACCTCTATCTCTTCGTATCTACCAAAGGGTCTGAACTTTCTCCTCCGTAAATTGGTCCCTCATTGCTTTTGCAACCATGTAAAGGTTCATGCAAAAGAGGTGCATTTTTGACCCAGGAAGGGCTTTTAATTTTTTTGCACATATCATTTCCTTCTGTTTACCATGATCTGCACCAGTAGCTGAAAGGATTTATAGGTAGAAAATAAATCCTTCTGTTTTAAATGTATCACTGCTATTCTCATCCTGACTTTTGCTCATAGATTTGTTAGGGATGAGTAGCATGTTTATTCTTCCACTTGAACTGTTATTTTCCTAAGTGTTCATTATGCATTGCAGTTAAATAGATTCTAATTCAGGGTTCGTTAAATTAAAATTAAAGAAAAAAAAAAAGAACTGGACAGAAGAACATCTTTGTCTTGAATTGTGCAGCATTTCAGCAGCTTGTAATAATACCTGACTAGCTCTCCGGGTATTGTGGAGTAGCTGAGACCTTCATTTTCTAGTAGAAAACAAACAGGAAAAAATGCTCTTTTCCTTGACCAAAGGGCCTTCTATAATCCTGATAAAAGAGTGAAACAAAACAGGGATGAGTGCTCTGATGTTTTCTTCTTTGCTGTGGGGGTAAACTGAAATGTGTCCAAGGAAACTAATGCCACCACTGAAAAATAAAATCAGTTGCTGCCCAAGCAAGTTAGGTTAGAATAACAAAGAAATCATGACCACCTTCAAAACAAGGGTAAGCCCTTCTTTTTTCTTTAATTTCTCCTTCCTTCTGCCAAAGTGATTCATAAGCTGATGGATGATTAACAAGAGAGTTTTAGTTGTATATTTGGATCTCCAAGAGCAGGGAGAGTTCTGAGTCTGATACTGCATCTGGGAAAGGTTCTCCTTGGGAATAACTTCAAGTGCTGTCACTCAGCTCCCTGGAGCTGCTAAGATGAACTTTTGTGGAGAATCTGTGAGGACTTCATTTGTTCTTTTTTTTTGCCTGTCCATGACAAATGTGTTAGAGTTATCTAAACTTTCTTGTAACGAAGCTCCTCCCCCAGGTGGACCTTCTGTAGGTCCTGCCATCCTTCCTCTTCTAGAGCTGCCCCAGATGGACCTTCAGCAGGTTTCAGCAGTAGGAACAGTGGCTCTCAGCCTTTCCAAGAGGTGTGACTTCTGGCAGCTTGGTCACTGAAATATAGGTATAGCCATGTGGTTCCCAGAGATAAGTCTTAACATGTTGTCTGGAGACCATAGTGTTTGAAATCACTGCACAGGGAAGGCTGAGTGACTCCAGAGGTGGCACTTGTATGTGGGCTTTATGCCTTTCTACTTGCTCAGACCGCCATCTCTGTTGTTTCCTGTAATGGAATCTCTTGCTTGATGATCTTTATCTGGCTAAATTTCCCATAGGATACCTACCCAAGGCCAACAGCAAGTGAACCAGGTAAGTTATCTCCATGGGAAAACCCCAAAGCTGTAAAACACTGAAGAAAACCTGTAATGAAAGCTCATCTCAAACTGGAAAGGAAACTTTGTCTGGAAACAGCAGCTTGGTTTAAGCAGAGCTTTTTTTCATGGCAGCTGTTCAGCTCAAGAGACATGATTTGAAGGACAACATTCAGTGTTTGTTGTAACTCTGATTTTTCTTTGCTAGAGGCAAAGGACCGGTGATATCCTCTTCTCCGGCACAGACAGGGGAGATTTCCTCCATCTGTTGGATTTGGCCAGGAGCTTCTGTTTCACAGAGGGAGGAAAAAAAGCCAACCTGAGTGTGGTGGCAAGTGCTTGCAGAGAAGTTCTCCAGGTCCCACCCCCTTTGGATGGAAGGGGACACCCGTTGTGCTCTGGTAGTCCCTCTTGGCTGCATGGTGCTAAGCTGTGTTGCTTACAAGCTGGCACGCCAAGAGTATCGGTGGGGAGGCTGGATGGGCATGACAACATCCAAAGCAGAGGAAGGATGTCACGGACCTGAGCCTGGCACTGGAATTCAGCAGTGACGGAGAAATGCAAGAACAATCAGAGATACAGGCAGCTTGCATTTATTCTTGGGGAATGAAAATCGGCAGAGGAGCCAGCTGAAATCCTGCCATCCCATCTGGCAGAGGCAACGCAGAACCATCTCTGACATTTATGAATATGCAGATTGGGCAGATACGTCTCCCCTTGTCTGGGAATGGAGTGGCTGCATCCTGCCCTCAGGCGTAGAAGTGTGACACCAGTGCAGTCCCATCGATCCATGCTGGATTTCCAGCATCAAGCAGGTTCAGGATCTAGCCCTTCAGCTGTGTAACTGTTAGCGGTGTGAAGAAATGCATGTTCCACACGACATTCAAAAGACTGAGCCTCAGTCTCATTCTCTGCCGCCCCTGATTTTCATTAAAAATAGCCTTTTTGCTGCAACAAGCAAGCTGAAATATCCCGTGCACGTGAGAGAGCATCTTCATTTCCTGCAGGCCAGAACACCTTGTCCTATACGTACCTGCTGCTGCCTCCAGAGACTTCACCCAGACTTCACCCTGAACCACCCCCTGGTGGTTCAGACCTTTTGTATCTGAGAGTCACCGGGTGACATTTTCACAAGTCTCAGATGTTGGGCCATTTCCTTAAGCAATGAAATTGCCATATATCCTAGGGGACTCCAAAAGGACCCTCTTCTACATCCGCTGAGATCTTGGGTGTTAGGAGTGGCTAGTGATTCTGCCCTCCTCACTTTTACTCCTTTAGCCCCTTCTTTCATTCTGTCTCTCTGTCCATCCATTCATGCTCACTGGCTGCTTCAGGATATTCAGTCTTAGCTTTTCCTCATCACCTTCCTTGGTCTGACAAGCAGCTGACAAAGCCATCCAACCTCCACATCTACCCTTTGTTGCCCAGCCCCTGTTTCTGTTCTTAGTCTGAAGAAATCTCTGGGAAGCCTTTAGGATTTACTGCAGATGGAGATTTTTTTTTTGGCGTTCTTGTAGCTTGTATGCTTTCATGAAGAGGACTTAAATTAGAGCAGATGAAAGTGAATGGGTGTAACAACAATGGGTGGTGGGGATGGAGCACGATTTGTGATGTGTCCCAAATATGGGACTAAATTAACCTGTCCCCTAAGCAAGCTCAAGACACTGGATATTGGAAAAGTAGTTAGAGGTTGGCATTTTTAAAAAATTGAATCTCAGTCAGGAAAATCCTATGACTTTGTAGTTATTAAAAACTTAGGATTTGGGCCCTTTCTATTCCAGGAAAGACCCAGACAAAAACAAGGTGTATGCAAATATCAGGATATTGGTAGTCCTGATGTCTGGCTATTAATGCCTTTCCCTTGATGATGGCAGGAAAGTGACTGCCCCATCCTGTCTCTTCCAGGCAGCAGCCTGTAAGCAGTCAGCTGCAGGAAAGTTTGGAGGAGTTGGTGTGATGATTTCCTTAAGTCCTGCTTTTGGGCAACAGTAATGGGGAATAATATAATTTCACAAACTAGATGAGCCTCTTCCACAAACCAAGCTGCTGAATATGAAGTCTGGCTTCTGGCAAGGACTCTCTGAATCATTCCTCCCTCCTCTGCTTTCCCTTTTTGGATGGCAATAAAGACTCATGCCACCACACTGAAGCTTCATTAACCTTTATTAATTTTCTCAAGGTTCCGGGATCAAATTTGTCACCATTTCATCTCTTGGCAGTTTGTACTTCTTGAAAAGATGTGTGACTGTTTTACCTCCTCAGGGGAAAAAGATCCTCTGTCTGGGGCTTGCTGTTTGGAAACAAATTGGTTGCCAGATCACAGATTACTCGGGCTCAGCTCTGCTCTCTACCATTCTGCATGACTCCGGTGGAGTCAGTTGAGCTCTCCTGATTCACAGCAGGCAGGAATGGTGGGTGGGATTTGGTTGCTATTGCTTGGTTGTTTCTCTGTTTACTAGGACGTGCACATGTCAGGGCTGCCACATGCCCGATAACATGTAGAATGGAAATTTTCATTTCCCCTGTTGCAAATCCAGGGCTGATGCACATGGGATGTAATCGCAAAGCTGGCAGAAGTGTGGGTTTGGAAACAACAGGGGTGTTCGCTGTCTGTGAGGAGTTAAATGCCTTTACTTTACAGTGGATGCATTATTTGCCTTCTGATCTCAACATCATGGACTTCAGTGGGAGATTTTCAGTTAGGACATAATGGTTAGGAGCTTTGATCATTCTCACGAGTTGGAAAGGTGCCCAGCTGTAGCTACGTTGGCACATCAGTCACTTTGTTGACACCAGACCTTCATCTCTCCTTGTTGCTGGTGGTAGGATGGAGTCTGTGAAGGAGATGTCCTTTTGAGCTATCCCTTTCCTTTTCGCCTTCCTGCTCCACTCAGCATCTTCTGGTTACTCCTTAGAGCATTGCTAAGTAGATGTTGGTTGCAAGGCAGAGATTATCACCAAAAAATACTGCCAGTCATTCCCATTGATCTCAAAACACTGCTAGGGATGGTGGGATTCATTGTCAGCGCATCTGAAAAGGTTAAATCCTCCACAAGTACAGCAAAGAGTACAGGCACCCTACAAATTCATTGCAATTCATTAAAGACTCGGCACAAGGGATCATATTCTGCACGGTCCCAAGTCTCACTGAGAAACAAGGGGTTGAACTGCCAGCGAGACTGAGTCTCGCAGGTTGTCTCGGTGCTAAAGCCTTGGGGACTTCTGGTGGCCAGGGGTGCTGGGGTTGGAAAGCAGGTGATCGTGTCAACCGAACATTGCAGGTCGCTGTTGTTTATGCGTGTAACCTTTGTAGTGAAAGATCTTGCAGAGTGAACCAAGGTGTATTTACATGACCCATTACCTTGCCATAGCCAATGGACGCTATAATTCCAGAAGCCAATCGCTGAGGTCCACAGATAACAGAAAGCGAGAGGACACTGACGAACTGCAGCACTACGGGTACCCTGCACCTCAAATAGGTAAGCTCTGACCTACCACCACAGCCTCTGGAGCTGGCACACTGCCTGGTCACTGCACTTCCCGGCTGGGCTGGGCTGACCGCGTTGACTTGCTTTGCTGACTCAATCACCCAGCCAATTAACTCTTTTCCTCCCAGCTTAGCATGGGTTTATCTGACAAGTCACGTGGTGGGCAAACAGTCTGTTCTCATCCTGTTGTCCTCCAGGGTTTTGTGTTGTTGCCATTAATTAGAGAAGGCAAAAAGGCTTAAATACAAAGCCCTAACCCACCCATGCTTCTCAGAGATTGCTTCTCATCACCCTGCCTATTTCTAAGTCACTGCTTTGTCTGAACTAAACAGCCATGGTTCATTAAGCCAAAGCTGACTTTACTATGATACAGCCCCTTTGCTGATGTCCATGTCATGCCTTCCCATTGAGCGCAGGAGGAGGTGTGCAGGGTGTGATGGGGAGAGAGCAGGAGGTGCTTTCTTCTCTCACTGGGTCTTTAGTGCTGTGCAAGGACGTGTACTTGGTAGGTTCTGCAGCAGGACCTTCTGCCCTCCTGCAAGAAGAGGAATAATATGTAGTGATATTGGAGAGGGTGACATGGGAAAATGGGAATGAATTGAACCTAGATATATGCCAGCTTCAGTCTGGAGAAAATTTGTGCTTTCTCCCCACAGCTATCTTTCATTGCAGGAGCTGAACACATCATGGGTCTTGGGCAATGCAAGGTGTGCAAGCCCTGGCTACAGGTTAGAATCATCATCCAGTGACTACGAAGACAGGCAAAGAGAGTTAGAGGTGTTCAGCCTGGAGAAGAGAAGGCTCCAGTGAGATCTTATTGCCCTTTCCAGTACCTAAAGGGGGCTTGTAGGAGAGATGGGGAAGGACTCTTTATCAGGGAGAGTGACGATAAGATGAGGGCTAATGGTTTTAAACTTAAAGAGGGGAGATTTAGATTAGATACTAGGAAAAAATTCTTCACTGTGAGGGTGGTGAAACACTGGCCCAGGTTGCCCGGAGAAGCTGTGGATGCCCTATCCCTGGAGGTGTTCAAGACCAGGCTGGATGGGGCTTTGAGCAACCTGGTCTGGTGGGAGGTGTCCCTGCCCATGGCAGGGGGGCTGGAACAAGATGATCTTTAAGATTCCTTTCAACCCAACTATTTTATGATTATATGATTCTACGATTCTATGACCTTGCAAACAGTTTGTGTTCTAGGGAGGCTTCAGACAAGTGATTCAAAGAGCCAGAGCTGTGAAATAGATTAAAAGGGAGAGCAGGCTGTATTCTGGTGTAAATTAACTGTGCTCCATCCAACCCAGCAGTGTTCAGCAGTGAGCATCTTCAGGAAGCAGCACCATGCTGTGAAGGCTTTGAGGGTGATGGGGCAATGTCTGGGGTTGTAGCTTTCAATACAAGGCAGGAGATGATAGTCTGAATTTCCTTGCTACCCTGTACTGAGCCTGCTCCCTCTGGTGGGGAGCAGCTCTGCTGCCTGAAGGATCACTGGCAGCTGGCAAAAGGCTGCAGGAGAGGGAGGGCATTACTTTAACCTGGTGAAGCTGAGCTCAACCTCTCAGTCACACGTGCTCAAACAGAGGGGAAGAGAGGGCACTCCAAGGCAGGTCTCATTACCTCCTCTGTTGTTCCTCCTCCACCTGGCTGCAGGTGCTTCCCTGGTGCTTTGTTCTAGCCTGTAGCTCAGCCACCAGGTTTATAGCTTGGCATTTCTTCCTGCTGTGCAGCTGGATACCGCATATGGGCCCAGTGACATCTCTATTAACTCTCTGCCATCATAGCCACTGCTGCAGCATAGCTGATTTGGGCTGTGGTATCCCTGAGTGCAGCATGGGGCCAGAGACCCAGCCAAGAAGATGTGCGTTGCCCTGTCATGAGATTTCCAGTCCTGCCTTTGCCCCAGGAGTAGCAATTGCATCCAGGTTGTTCAAGAAGATGAGGGTGGAGGAGATGTAAAGACCAGGCGGAAGGTACAGCCCAGGAAGGGGTCTAGAGGGAGTTTTTAGCAGGGGATAGCAAGGCAAAGCCGAAGTCTTCCCTAGCAATCCATACTTTGGTACGAATTATCCCTACTTTGTAGGGGATAAGTCATTTCACATCCAGTCAAGGCCTGGAAAAATATGAAATACAGAAAAACAACTATAAGAACAAGGGACAAGGGGATGTCCCTGTGTTGCTGAAGGCTCATGTTTGCTTCTGCCTGTCCTCAGCAGCCCTGATACCCAGGTCCTGTTGGCCCATAGGCTCTGGCACAGCCCTGCTCTCAGCTGCGGTGCCGCTGGCTGCCCGCGTGTCTCTCCCAGCAATAGCACAAAAGGGAGACCCAGCCCAGCATGTCTCTGGCAGGGGGCCTTCCATCTCCGCCCACAGGCTGCTTCCAGAAGGTCTTTGCCAGCACTGGTATGTGAACGGAGAAGCGGCTGCACGTGGAGAGATGTCAGATTGACAGATGACGCCAAAAACAAAAAAGGATGCTGGCGAAGGGATGACAGTAATGTGCTGCTCCATTAGTGCCAAGGGAGGAAGTGTCACGTAGAAGCTGCAGGCACTGATGGGGACTCCACAGCCAGCTGAGCTCTCTGTAAGGCCAGCCCAGTTACTTTCAGGGCTGGCCAGGTGCTGGAAAGGATCCTGGATGGCAGTGCTACATCCCCATGGAGTGATGCCCAGCATGTTTCCTTCTGTGGCACCTGCTGGATCCTCTCCGGCTGTAGGAGACATGCTGCAGTTGGCTCTGTGGGAGCAGAAAGCCCTGCAAAAGGCCATCTTCCCACCTGAAGTGGGGTTCTCATCCCTACAAACTCCTTTGGGACACTCCTCTTAATCCCCAAGCTAGCCTGGTACATCACAGGACTAATCGAAAGGTCAGTCATGCAGAGCCATCTGTCTACAGGCACCAGTCATGATGGAAGGCAATGAATGATCCCTTGTCCTCTCGGGGGTGAAGACCAATTTGGGGGAGTGTATCTCTGGCTGGTCTAATTACATGACAGCACTGAGCTGTTTTAGTGGGTTTTCAAATCTGATGAGCATGGCAGACTCTTGCCCTTACATCAAAAATCAGAGCCAGGATCTGGGGTAAATAACTGGAAGATATTGCATCCGGTAATTTGTAATTGTTGCAGTCTGACCCACAGGAATGCAGAAATTCTTCTCATCCATAGTTTTGACAATGGGCAATATTCTGCTTCTCTTGGGTAGAGGATGAGAGAGCTTGTCCTGATGCCTGAGACCATCTCAGAACTGGGTCTGGTATGATTTGAAAATCAGTTGAATTTCTCCAAAGTTTAAGTCGAGCCTGGACATAGTGCCCCAGTCACCTAGGCTGAGAGAAATTGCTTAGTTCAAAACTAGACCAAAGCCAAAGGAGTAACCAGCACTTGGAAAATAAGCCATAACATAGATTTAAAAATCAGGGATTGGTGAAATGTGACAAATGATAATTGAGGAGATTTGCCTCTAATCATAGACATTTCTACTGTGAAAGGGAAAAGGCCAAAAATAAGAAGGGGAAAGAGGCAGAAGAGACTGAATTTGGGTCAAAGATGCCATTCATTCATCTAGTGACATGCTAACTCTTGTCTAAATATGGAGACTATAAAATCACAGACCCAGGTCTGAGTGGGGAGGGGGTGGGATGGCAGGTTCTCCAAGACATGAATTGTTGGTGGAGGAGGCCACCATGTCTCTGCAGGTTTCCCCCATCCCACCTCTGTCCTCTCAGAAAGACTTTTGGGTACAAGACAGTGGTGTTTGACAACCAAGAAATGCCAGCTCCCTGCCACTGAGGGAGTTGATGCTGCTGGGGGTGGAGTTGGGGAGGTTGTTCAAGGTCGATGGAGGGGGTCCTCTGAGCAGTGCAAAGACTTGGTGCAGCATCCAAGCTGGCTAGGTAGCAGGAATGGTTGGGATTTGTGGGCCAAAGAGGTATCTCCTGAAATCTGGGCCACTCTGGGTGGCAAACGATGATACCAAAAAGATAACTTGCTGGTGGTGAACTCAGAGTATCACAGGACTGTCTGTCTGCCAGAGACAGTTGAGGTCCTTATTGGAAAAGCAGCAAAATTACTGTGGAAATGCAGATCTCTGTATAGATCTAATGCTTGAGAAACAGGATATGGGAGCAACATTTTCTCAAAGCCCCTAGGCCTCAGAACACACGCCGTCTCCTACACATCCCAGAGAAGGACTAATGGTCCCTAACATTTATCTAACTGGAACCAGTGAGATTATTGCCGGGTAGATTAATGCAACAAAAAGCTAAAGCAAGGCATAACAGTATTGAGCAACTTTGGCTTAATGAACAAAAGTAGTTATGTCTCATGATAATTGTTGCAATGGCATGGATGAGGTGGAGAAAGACTCATCCTTACCTCCACCTCTTTTTGACTCCAGCCAGTAAGTAAATGAAGGAATGAAAACTCTCCCACTTTACATCAAGGACAGGTCTTCCTCTGCACTTTCCCCCTCCCACAGGTTGATTCATCAGCCTCCAATTGGTGGGCACACTTTTAACTATCAACTGCCTGAATGACTGGAGACATTCAAAGCAGATGTGCTGAAAAGCGTGACACATAACAGAATCACAGAATCACAGAATTGTAGTGGTTGGAAGGGACCTCAGAGATCATCGAGTCCAACCACAAAAAAAAAA
>JAOQGH010000012.1:150732829-150746833 GCA_025769975.1 Gallinago jamesoni
CACCAACTAAACCCCACACTCACAACCCCACACACAACACCCCAGCACAAACCAATGATCTTGGCCACTAGAGCATCAAGGGCTGCATGTAATTATTGCCAAAACCAGTGACTTCAGTGCATGCTTGATAAGTCCCACCAGTCTGGTGGTGACTTGATGGTTTTCATCTTTTCATTGCCATAGAGTCATAAGAGGAACAGACACACTCATAGCAAAAACTGCTAATCAAAGTCTCAAGTCCATGAAGCAGCTGAATCCTGAGGATGCTGCAGTGGATTCCCACCCTTTAGCCTGTCTACACGAGACCTGCACACCACTTAATTTAAAAAAAAGATAGATGTGTCTACACCTGTCAGAGCTTTGCCCAATCTCACCCTCCCTTCAGCTACAGCCATGGGAGCAGCATCCATTTGAGAAAAGGAGTGCAATACCCTGAATAGAGGACGAGTTGCAGGATAAGGGAAAACCTGGGGTATAAAGTAAAAGATAAGCAAGAGCAAACACTTGTAAGTGGGAAAGTTTCTGTCTCTCACACATTATACAGAGGCCAGAAAAAAAGTGCACTTTTTTAATTTTCCTTCTCAGTCTCAGTTGAAGTGCCCGGTGAAATTGCTGGTGGGGAATCAATGACCTATGTGATGTTGGCAGTCAGATTGCATCGATCGTAACAGGTTCTGATTTTTGACCAAAAGGGTAATTAATTGTCAGAGCAGCTTGGTGAGAGGCAGGAGAGATTCTCATGGCAGTATCCTGGCTATGGTAGTGAAAAGGGATGTCTTCTAAAAGATGGGCTGGAGCTCGGCGCAGAGGTAATGGTTGTGGTGCAGATGCTTCTGGAGGCGGATCAGCCATGTTGAGGACAGCTGACCCTGAGCCTCCCTTGAAAACTGCTGAAGACAAAGATAAAAGCCAAAGCACTCCAGCGTGGAAGTTTCAACCCGTTTAGCTCGAAGATAACAGAGGAAGAGGCTGTGTGGCTGAGACAGCCTATTCACTCTTTGCAGCTACTCTCTAATAAAAGAAATCACCTCTCCTTACAAGCTGTGCCTCTCAATTAACAGTGGCATGTGAGAGTCTCTTCTAACTCAGCCACAAAGCTCTCCCTCGCCATAGAAAATCGTAGTACCGGGTTGTCTGGTGGTGTCTACAGAGCGATGCAGATTTAGTTCAGCTTCAGTGTGTGCCAGCTGGGGCCCCGGCAGAACAAGCCCAACCTTTTCTTCTCTTTCCGCAGGGGCTGATGCCTGCACAGTGCTCAAAAGGAACAGGGATGTCTCAGGGACTGAGCCCTGCTAGGGTTCAAAACCAGAAGGGTCTCGTTGCAGTTGTTAATTTGCAAGGGAAGGAAAAGGTGGGGAGTCATCAGAGGCTAAAAATAAACCCGCTCAATTTGTTCCCAAGAAAGTACCAAATGCCGGCATGATTTGATTTGAACAGAAGAATTGAGCTTAATTGGGTTAGTTATTAAAATCTCTGAGTGCAAATAGGTTACTCTAGTAAAAAGGATTTTGTTACGAAGCAACATCAAAAAGAAAAAAAAGAAGAAGAAAAAAAAAAGAAGATTAAATGATTCTCTCCTGGCCTGGAGATTGCTTCTGCACTCACTGGCAAGACAATGTCAGATAATCAGTGTATTTCTAAAGAACATCTCTGATCCACAGCATCCCTCAGTGGTCCCCAGGGAGACTGCAGGGGTGGTGAGATCGGGAAGGTATGACAGGTCAGAGGAGGAGAAAGGGGAGGTCAGATGTGAACATACTCTCTCGATGTTTTTGATGAGCTTTGTCGTTTTGTAGCCAAGAGTGCTAGAAGCTTCCCACTCCATGCCCCATACCCTCCTTTGACCCCCAGTTTGAGGTGAAGAATCTGTGACCATGGCCAAAGCTGGTCCAGGAGGCAGGAGTATTGCATTCAGCTCCCCGCTCTGCCACAAGCTCTCTGGGTGCAGGTCACAACTGGGTGATTTAATCTTACTGTCCTGCAACTCTGTGTCAACAGGTTGGAAATAAAACTGCCTCTTTTCCACCCATGTTTTGCCATATCTACAGAAGTAAGTTGTAAGCTGTTGGCATAAGGGACTATTTCTGCATATGTTCAGAGCACAGCAGGGGTCCTGCTTTCCCTCTGGGGTTTCATTATAATAGAGATGACTCAAAAGGGAATTTTAAAACAGGGGAAGGAGCATCTGTTTCCAAGCAGAGAGTGTAAGTTGTTCATTACCAGTGTCTACTGGGGAAGAATCTGTCTTTGAACAGCAGCTGGGTCTGGTGTCACACATTCTTGGAGCTTTATTCCAGGAGCAGTGACAGGTAGGTAGCTTGTTGGGACTCATAGGGGTCCTTCAAAGAAGAAAGGCTTGCCATGCCCATAATTTTTAGCTTGAGCATTCCCCACAGCCAGGTTGGTGCTCTGGGTAGTTTCAGAGCAGCACTGGGGTATGTCCATCACTGGGGATTTGCTCCATGACACAGGTCCTAAAATGGTCTAGGTAAGTACATCTATTGCACAATCCCCTGTAGAAGGAAATCTTCAGGGTCGTTGCTGCCTTGTAATATGAAAACTCAAGGCGTCCTTCTTTTTTTATGGCAAATGTACAGTTTCCCTACAACCTTCTCTGCTGGCGTCACTAGACTCCACTATGGGTGGCTTCCAGGCTCCATCGCTTGTTGGCTTTGGCTCCCTTTCCTGAACAGTCGCAGGCATGCAGTCAGCTTCCTCTTTATTGATAGTTTTACATGCACAATAAATAAAAGCTGCAATTGAAAACTGTTAAATATTTCTTTTTCTCCTGCTCACCCTCAGGAGTGATAAACAGCTTTAACACCATCTTCATGGAACCCTCCATTTTACGTACTGCAAGTAATGAGTTTCTCGGCACAAAGCTCTCCTGCAGGGAACTTTTTTTCCCCAAATCCCACCAACTCTGGGGCCAACTCAGCTCCACCCACAGACAGAAGCATCCGAAAAGCTCCTTCCAAAGAGTTTTTAATGTGATGTCTCAAAACACATTTCTGCAGCCTCCTGGACTCTGCAGCAGTGTTTGGAAATGAGCTGCTGATGCAAATCCAGCCTGTTGGTGCTCAGATCTTCTCCCTGGGTCCTCACATAAGATGACTGCAGACAGAGGGCCTGAATGAAGTTGACCCAGGGGATATGTCCTCCTTGTTTTTTCACCTCCTTTTTGTTCTTTCCTTCATTTTATTCCAATTAATTTATGCTGGGCCTCATTTTAGACATTTCCAACCCTGAAGGTAGAGACCCTGAAGGATGGAAGGAGTATAGTTCGGAGCCATGGAGTTCACCCACAATAGATGGACATCTGCCCATGAAACAAGAAAAGAAAACTCTTTAGTAGGGTGTAGCAATGACAGCTTTCTTGCAAAGAGCTGCCACAAGGCAAGGCAAGCGTGTTAGTGGACTTTCCCAGGTTGTTACATGCATATTAGCAAGCTAATCCTCAGGATGGAGGGATGCCCAGTTTTCAGACAGGCAGAGCAAATTCCCAAGAGGTTAAGTGACTTTGTCAGGGGCCATGTGCCAAGCAGCTGTGGAGCTCGGAGTTCACCTCCAGGTCTCCTGGCTCACATAACAGTGCTGTTCCCTCCACACCACGCTCCCCTCTTTCCTCTTTCCATTCCTTTTTCCATGTCCTTCCTGAGGAGGAGGCTTTACCAATTGAGTTTTTCCTTCCTTGCAGAGCCCCATGAAATCTGTGATGAGGAAAGTCTTGCCTCTGTGGTTTGGAAAGAGACGCCCGCTGGGGATGCTGCAGCTGTCCGATGTCCTCGCAATGCCACCGGTAAGGATCACTGCATGCCTTGGCTGGGGAGCTGGCCCACCCTCAGGGCATCCCTCACCCCGTACCTCCTATATGAGGAGAACCTGGTTATAGGAGGACAGGACATCAATCAACTTCACTTCTTTCACTCAGAGCTAAATCAACTCTCTCTGGGTTTCTGGGGTCCTTCACTGTTTAAAAACAACTTCTCAGTTCATACTGGAAGATCTAAAGTGGTCTCCCATACACCTACTGCCTAGTCCTGGGATAGCTTTGCAATTAAGAGTGATTGTGATATGTTTTCCCTATTATCTACAAATAGCTCTTCAGAAGTAGGTAGGGCTTAATTACAGTCCTCAAGACTCGAGCATTATATTTGTCTCCACTGATGACAAAAGAAGCTATCTGAAGGTAGGAAATTTGAATTTTATTGTCCACTCACACTTAGGGGCTTTTCTCTCTGTCTTAGAAACCACGGAAGCTCTCTAAAAATATATTCAGGTGCTCACATTAACAGTCTGACCACAGTGAAGTGATAGGATCTGGACATTCAGGTGACGTCTGTTGTGATTGTGGCCACATGTTCCCCACAGGGTGCAAAGCAATGCAGAGAAGGCTCCAGGAGACATGTTGGTGGTCGAGCTTGCCCTCAGCTGGGTGTATCTTGGTATAAGGCAGGAACAGATATGAGGGCAGCGGTGGCATTAATGATGTAAAGCTTTTATTTTGTTTGAGTGAGGCTGTTGCATACAGACAAACCCTGCAGCTCTCTTTGACTCTCACAGCCTGGGAGAGTCAGTGTCACCCCAAGTGCTAGCTGAGAAGAAGACCTATACCCATAGCAAAGTCACTGAATCATTTAACAGTAGAAAGGGGATTGTGGACCTGGCAAAACTTGCTCCTCAGAGACACACCAAATGGCAACGTAATTTCTCAGGCAAGGTGATCCCTCTCCCCTTTCTCCTCACTGATGTATCTATTCCTCTACATCACAAAGGCATGTGATCACCACTGTGAAACTCACTGTAGGATGAAGCTAAGGAACAGCCTGGGGGAAGATTGCAAGCAGCTTTCAGAGTTTTTCAGCTGAGGCAAAGATGGTGCTGTTGGATATTTATTCTCCTCCAGACTGTGTAGGCAGCACAAGCCACTGTGGCTGGTTTAGCTGCAAGTACCAGACCATGCCACCTGGGGAGGCTCTTGGAGCTTCCTGAGCCAGGAAGAAAGCTGCCCTCCAGGGCACAAGAAACCTTCTTTCACCTTAACTAGCCGTGCCCAATTTGTTAGGTTTTGTTTTCATTCCCAGTTCCTTTTGCTGTCCTGCCCCTCGATAAGAAAATGAGATAGACGAAATTAAAAGTAATCTCTCCTACACTCTTGCACATGTTGTTCAGGCACCTGCAGATGCTCCTTGCTGCCTTTTGTGCTGGTAGTGTGCCTAGGTGGATGCATTGGCCAGTTCTGGGTGGCCTCCATGGAGGTGCTTGGCTTTTGGTCTTGCTGTCCCCACTCCCATTTTAACGTCTTTCCTCTTCCAGGGCTGATCCTTCGAAGATGCATTTTAGATGAAGAAGGGATAGCTTATTGGGAGCCTCCAACATACATCAAGTGTGTTTCTATTGATTACAGGAACATACAGATGATGGTAAGAATGACTGACTTCTCAGCTCAGCAGGTGTGGGATCTCCCCAAATGCTTGTTACCCAGTTGTAGTTACCAAAAAAAGAAAAAAAAAAAAAGCAAAAAAAACCCCAGCATTTCCATGTGAAAGGGAGATTCTGGCTCTGCCCTGCTTTTCTCTTATTGCTTTTGTCTGCTTACTTGCAATGCATGGGCACTCCATGGACAAGGGATGGTTCCTCACTGGGTATTTTAATATCTAGCTTGGCAGAATCCAGGCCCTGTCAGGTCTTTCCAATCACATTATTGATAAGTATCTCTGTTATTTTACTGCTTTTAAATAAGTTACTTATTTTTCGTTAGTCTTAAAATCATTGCTGTGATGAATTTTTGGTGATCTCTTACGGCTTGCCCTAAACAGCATTACTTTCATGAGAACTGCCCTCTCCTGTTCAGGAGAGTTTCAAATTAGCTATAAGAAAACAAGGTTCTAGGGCAAAAGTCTTCTGTTAGTTGGCCTTTGGTTATGATCAGAATAGCATCTGTGTAATAGAACAATTTATTGTGAATCTCCACACAACCTTTCCTTTGTGGGCAAGCAGAAAATTTCACTTCTGTTCTCCTACTGTTTTAAAAATATCACAGGCTCTCAGGCCAGCAAAATTTGTCAGATTCATCCAGTCTGCTCTTTGAATTACAAGGAAGGTCACAAACTTTCCCCCAGCAATTCCTTCACTGAGCTCATTAAGTTGACTTTGACTGTCACTAAAGTGTTTGTCATGTTTCTGTATCTCAGACCAGAGAACATCTCTCCAAAGCTCAGCGTGGGTTGATGGGAGACGGGCTGTCCGAAGTGCTCCATAACCTTGTGGAAATCTCCCAGGATGGGACCAGCTACAGTGGGGACTTGTTGTCCACCATCGACATACTCAGGAACATGACAGAGATCTTCCGTAGGGCTTATCATAGCCCAACTTCTGTGGATGTGCAGGTCAGTTGAGATGCTTATCCTGGAGACCAAGGCTAGGTCAGAGGTGTGTGTGCATGCACAGGGGTCAAGGTTTGATTACCTCCTTTGTAGCTGACAGAATGCTGATGAAAAGCTGGAGTATTTGCTGCCCGAGTGAAGTATCTTTGTGTGTTAACTCTCCTACCAAGGTGGTTCACCCTGGCTTATAAAATAAGAACTTGAAAACCAATGTCCCTCTAAACTATTTCAATCTGATAGCACAGTATTGTGGAGTCTAATTGATCTAAGAATGTTATTTGGAAGGGACTGCAGTCTAATGACCAGAGGTAAGGTGATCCTGTGGTATTGCATACCTAGGTGTTGACATGGGAGAATGTCTTGATGGCTTCTCATCCCAGGGTTTTGCTTTCAGCAGCTGCCTGCAGAGTGGCTACAAGATATACCCTGGGGACAGGTCATTATTCCACGGCTTGAAACATTAAACTGATCCTACAGGATCCACAGTGGCTGGTAAAACTAGAGAAAAAAATCAATGGTCTTGAAATATCTTATCTCCTTCCTTCTCATAGTGTGCTGCAAAGATACCACCATGCATAACACCCTCTTGATCAATTGCTGCTTCTCTTGCGTGGTTGCAGACTGAAGAGGATTGTAAGGTTTCCCTATGCTGGAAATAACAAAAAGAGTAGAAACTAAGATAGGAGTGGACTTTTACAATACAGTATTTTCTTGTTTTAATGAGTTTCTGACACACATCTACCTAATACACTCTTAAATTTTAGTAATGGAGACAGGCCATATTCCCAGTCCAATGCCTTATCAGATACAGTAGTCAAAGTGAAGGACTTTGGAAAAAGACCTTACAAAAACCTGTTTTGTTGTTACTCTTGTGCGCAGAAACCTGTGAATTGTTGTAGGACCCTTTGGGAATGGGACCGTGAGAACCCTCCTTGGAGCATGGTTGATTCTCACATGTTCCTTGCACATCACTGTGCCCTTCTTAGCCTATGCTACACTTGGCTAACCATCTGTTTTCCCTTCTTTTGTCTCCCCTCTCCAGAACTTTGTCCAGATCATCAGCAATCTTTTATCGGAGGAAAACCGGGAAAAATGGGAGGAAGCACAACTGGTATGAACCTTCAGCACCTTCCCTGAAACAAACAGGATTTCAGCATAGGTTTGAGCTATGACAAGGGGAATTTCCAAGTGTCTACGTCACCTCCTAGCTCTTCTTGCCCATGTTGCATTGTGTGCAATAAGTTTCTGTTTCAACAACAGACATCAAAATATCTCCATCCGTCAACGTTGTTCTCCTTGGATAAATCCTTATGATGGAGGAGACAGCCAATCCAGACATGGTCAGCTGTGGTCAGCTTCTGAGTTGACTGCCAGTCAGCTGATTCATGCAACTGGTCAAGCGTGTGAGCTCAGTCAAGACTGATTGATATTTATGGAGTAACTCAGTGAGCCACAGGATCTCAGCTCTAAACCAAAGTCTCTGCATGAAGAGCAGTGAAAAACTGGTGGTGAATGCCAAATTTTGGATAGCTCTCAGAGGTCAGGCTTGGTTTGGAGTTGAGCATCTGGTTCTCAGAAGGGTTCAGCTATATTTACTTTATTTCTCTCTTCTCAAGGTTGGGGATCCTGCCAAATAATTCTGTGGCTAAAACCTCATGTATCAGGGGAAGGCACTGTTTGTTTTCCTGTCCATGTCTCATTTGCCCCTTGTCTCCTCTGCTCCTGTTAAACTCTCTGTATGGGCTTGTGTGAGACCTACTCCTTGTCCCTTTCCCTTTCTCTTGGAGAGCCCTTGGGCTTCTCAGTGTTGTCATCTCACTACAGTCTTTGGGAATTGCCTCAGACCAGCAATTCTGGTGGATGGGTGTGTCTTAATGCCCATTCCTTCCATGTACATTCCTCATTATTGCATCTTGGAGAAGAAACACCAGCTCACCTTGGTCTCAGCTTGAAAAATAACCTGCACAAGGAATATAACTCAGCCTTTGTGAGAGATCAGTGCTGTGGAAGGTACTCAGAGGAGTGGATCAGAACATGGCAGCTCCCTTTTAACCACTGGTTACTGCTGCAAAATTCCTTGGAGGGGTCTGGAAATACTGAACAATCAAGCAAAAATCACCCAGCACAAAAAGTAGCCTGAGAGTCCAGTTATACCAACCAGGGAAGTCCTCTGGAAAGAGATCTTAATAGTAGGTGCCGGCACAATCGGCAGCCCAGAACATGAGATGGGGATCTGAATACAGTTTCTTCATGCAACAGAAACTCCATCAGGAGCTGAGCACCCTTGTGAACCTGTCCTTCTCTTTTCTCCCTGAGATCTGGTAGCTTCCCATTGCATTTGGAAGAAGATGACATGGACTGGGTCCAGGAGAAATAAAGGACTAATCTGGGCAACTGGCTTTAGATGGCCCTGTTTGGGCAGACCTGATGGACCAGATGACCTTTGAGGTCCCTTCCAAATTCATCTATTCCATAATTCTGTGAGTCTGTGACCAAATACTCAGTTCCAAGCCTACAGGTGTGTGTACATATTCCAGCACAGAGCAGAGGAGACTGTCAAGTTGTCATGACAACAGGGAAACCCTGTAGATCCCCTTAAAAACAGCTGCAGCTTACTCTCTGTGCCAATTTATTCCTGCTGGCATTCCCTGCACAATCTGTTCTTTGCACCTATAGATAGATACAGCCCAGCCTGCTGCCAGCATCACCTTGACCTACACAAGGACTGGGACCATCCTGGGGAGACAGTTTACCTGGTGTATATTTTTAGTGGGAACTGAGATGATCTCTAAGGTCCCATCCAACCCAAAGCATTCTATGATTCTATGATAAGAGCCAGGACCACAACTTTGGGACACAGAAATCTTCAGGCGCTGGATGACAACAAAGGTTTTGATGGTTTCTGTCCTTCTGCCTCAAAGCTGCTGGACCAAACTCATACCCTGTGTTTCACAAGGTGAACCGGTTCTTTTAAAACAAGGGTTTGGGCTCCCAATATGCTCATTAGAATTAAACCCAGCGTCATTGCGGTCTCACATTCCAGCATCCTGTGCATCCCCCCAGGTAGAGGGGGATGTTCAGAGAAGGGCTACCATGTTCTCTGAGGAGATTGTGTTGGCCATTATATGATAAAAACCTGAAAAGCATCAGTTAGTGTAGCCTGGGGTTAACATGTCCTTGTGATTTCAATCTGTAATAGAATATAAAAGTATACAGTTAAAAATAACTTCCTCATTCGTCCTCCTTCTGTGCACACCTGCTGTACTGGCAGAACTTTTTGATCTGATCCTGATACACTTTTAGTGTTTCTAAGCTTCCTTCAGACAGACAGAGAGACTGGCATTGCCACTCCTGTGTTCCTTGCCCATGAATTCACCATCTCAGCCTTCCTTTTGCCTCCATCCATCCTGCTGTCCTGATTGTCCCCTGCTGTCCCTTCAGCTCTGCTCAACTACCTCAGGACGTCTGCATTATGGTAAGGAATGCAGAAGTGCTGTAAAAAGTGGTGGAAAAGGAAAAGAGGAGATTCAAGGAGCTGCATTGATTTTCCTCAGCCTCTTGTGGTATTTGCTAAGCTCCCGTAGGCAAATGTACTTTGAGGAAAAGAGAGGTAGTCAGCACAGCTCATTTCAGATGGATTATCTTTTATGAAATCTGTCACTGGAAAACTAGTTATTGTTTAACAGCCTTGTGTTAGCCTGGCAAAAATAATGGTGAAGGAGAATTATTGCCTATAACTTTATCATTGGAGAAACACCAGGAAAGAAGAAAACAAAGAAACTCCAAGACAGCCTGCACCCAAGAAGCAGCAACTTGGTTATTTGGGGAGTGAAATTCTGCCAACAAAACAGGGAAGCACAAAACCGGACCATGACAATTGTCTAAATAGGATTATGTGACCTCTTGTCTGAGGTTTGACACCATTGGACCATGGAGGAACTTTGGTGTGGCTGCTTCAGTGGAACGACAGCAAAATTAACTCTCCTGGTGGCGATAATGTTTTGTGGGCTCTCTCTCAGTAGGTAACACATACGTATCATCAGAAGTAGTTCAAATATGTTTCTCAGGCTAATTATCACACTACCTGAGTGTAAGAGAGATCTGAGGCTTGAGAAAGGCTCTCAGAATTTGACAAAGGGCAAAGCTTCAACACGAACACATTTTCACTCTGGCACGATGCCTCTGGATGTGCTGTTGCAAATGCCTCTGGCTTGTTGACATCTAGGCTGGGCCAAATACTCCAGTTTCCAGGACTTGGAAAGAAAAGTGGAGCTCCATTAAATCATGGCTGCTAAGAGTCTGTCCTAGTGCATTTCTCTTCTTGCATTCACTGTGGGAGCAGGACCACAATGAACACCAGCAGTATCTTATCTGCTTAGAATGGGCTTGCTGGTAGTAGAGGTAATCCTAGGGGAGGAAAGGAGACAGGTAGTTTATCTTCTGCTCCAGAGAGTCTCAGACGTTTCTCTTTGCTTTAAAATATTGCCCTCCACCCAAAGTTTTATCAATCTGAATGCCATATTATTATTTTTTGCCCCTTTCTTTTTATTTTACTAGAATTCCTTTCAGGATTTCTCAGTCTTCAATCTTCAGAGGTCCATAATATTCCATTATATCCAACGTGTGTTTCTAGTACATGTGCGAGGACACAAACATTTACCCTCAGACAAACTCATGCTGTTGTCTTTCGTATTGATGCACCTAAGTATTCTCCATCTCTCTGCAGATAGGGCCAAATGCCAAGGAGTTGTTCAGGCTTGTGGAGGATTTCATTGATGTCATCAGCTTCCGCATGAAAGATTTCCGGGATTCCTACCAAGTGACGGACAATCTGGGTGAGTTGATTTGCAAGCCCCACGTTGGTGAGAGAGCCCAGGAAGCTGTAATTACTGTACAACATGCATAACCTTGGGATGTGGGGAGGGAAGGAGGGAAGACAGCAGGTGGTGGAACATTAAAAATTCTGGAGAAAGACATGGATGATCAGGAATATGGAGTGGCTTTTCTCCAAATAAGTTAGGACTTCAGCATGAAGAAGAGATGTCCACAGAGAAATCCGAAAGATATCTATAAAACCATGAATGGAGAACTGGGCAGAATTAGGTGCTGCCTTTTATTTTTTAGCACAAGAGCTGCCCAGCAACCGATGAAGTGATCAGGCAGTATTTGATTTATTCTGTATGCGCAATCACAGCGTGGAACCTGTTGCCAGGCGATGTCAGGGAAGCCAAAAAATACAGATGGGTTCATGATGGGACTGGGAAAATGCACAAAGGAGAGATCCATTGGTGGCCATTAAAGTTGATGTTCTGGATACATTTACTAGCTGAGGAAGTCTTGTGGATTGCTGAAAACTGGGAGGACAGACCAAGAGATGTCTTGCCCTGTTCTTTCTCACGCTTCTTCTCTAAGCAGCTTCTACTGGACACTCCTGGAAAGAGGACACTGGAAATAGACTGACTTCTCTTCTGCTAGATTTAGTGCAGGCAGGTCATTTTCAATGAATAGAAACATGAATTCTTTACAGTTAGTGTCATCTTCCTTAATGCATAGACATTACCTGAAGATAGCATCCTTCCTATAGCTATCAAGATCCAGCCTCACTCTTTCTGTTATCTGATTTCCCGCTATTGCCTCCAATGGATTTTTAAGCACATGGGATTTTACTGAGGCCAATTTTACTTACTGTTTTTCTTTCTTGCTTCCCTCTAGTCCTCGGCATTCACAAACTGCCTGCTAATGCAGCAACAGACATCACCTTTCCCATGAAAGGCTGGAGGGGCATGGTGGACTGGGCCAAGAACTCAGAGGACAAGGTCACTGTCTCCAAGAGCATCCTGTCTTCGGGGCTGACAGGTAGGCAGCACAACCAGGCCACTTCAGAAGAACATTTATTAATTTTCTAAGACAGGTTGCTTCCATTTGGCTGGTCTTCAAATTCTCCTTCGAGCTTAACTGGATTTTCTCACAAAAGGTTGGTCACCAAAAGCATTGCTGAGTACAAATAAGGTTTTCAGATGTGGCCTGACCAAAAGCCAAACCTAAACTCCTTGCAAAAGTTCAGGGGCAGGCTTAGTGTCTGGATGTGGATGTATATCTTCTTCTAAATAAGCAGCATATTTAGAAAAGAGCAGGAGCTGGCACAAGAAAAGCTAAGCGACACCCTCAAGCAAAGGGACAGCTACTAGCAAAGCAAGGACCACATCCAGCACTCCTTGGATTTTGTTGTGCCTTGAAGACAACATAATTTTCCTGGGAGAAGTTAAACCATGTTGGGAGGGATATTACATTTTGTTTAAGGAGATTGCAGAGCCTTTACCTTTGGAAACCTTTAATCACTTGTTGGACAAACTTCTGGCACCAGACATAGGCAGAGCTGATCCTGCTCCGGGGCTGAGGGCTGTCCTAGAGACCTCATCCACTTCCCCATGGTGCTGTTTTCCAGACATCTATAACAGACATCCTCACACAAAGCTGCTCTTGGGCCTCTGAGCAGCAGTCACTGTGCAAACAAAAGGCGACATCTACCCCAAAGAGTCAATTTTGCATTGTTCCTCAGTATGGTGTCCTGTTCCACCCAGGGCTGTACTGTCTTTGCCTCGTTCAGGTGCTCTCTTTTTGAGGGCTTACTCAGTGATTACCAGTGGAGATGCAGCTCTATCAGTTTTGATCCTCACCTTTCCTTTGCCCCAGGAAATAGGGGCAGCTATCCTCAGCAAAGTGATGGAGACAGGCAGGTGAGACCAAAACCAGATCCTCTCCCTGCAGGGAGCTGACTTTGCACAGTTGATTTCAGTGGGCCAGCACTAGTGTACCTCGTTGGGTGATGTGTTTCTTGGGTTGCAGGCTGTGCAAATACTGCTGGTGAGTGAACATCTCTGGGGACATGCTACATGACCGAAATGCAATGCTATTTCAGCTGGTTACCATGTCAGAGGTGTTTTGTTTTTTTTCTTTTCTTTTATACCAGGACTAATGGACAGCTGCATTCCTAAAGATCTATCCCAGACCAAAAGAGACAACGCTCCACCTCTATTAAAACCAGGATCCTTTGCGTTCCTGGGAGGATGTTTTGATAACCCAGCCTGTGGGGCTTAGGGTTTTGCTTGCTTTCAGTCTCACAGGAGCACACTTTGCTTCTGTAAACACCCTACCACATCCTCTGAGCACAAAGAGGGAAAAACTCTTTCTGAAGGCAGAAGGGTCCTTGTTTGCATTGGGATTCATGGGAAAGGCCAAAAGACTGTGCCAGCTTTCCTAAAGAAGCAAAGCTTGTGCAATTGCTCTGCAAGCCTGTCTGTCAGTCTCTCCTAGTTAGGTTTTCACCAGTTATTTCACTCAAGCCCAGTCTGACCGAGAGGAAGACAGACATGCAGAGCTGTGTCTGCCCTGCACCGATGGAGCAGGCGCACTCTAAGTTCAACCTCAACACAAGACACCAGAGAAGCCCCACATCAGGATGCTTCCCCAGACTTCCTCAACTCTGCTTTTCACCCAGCCACTTGATTTTTCTCCCCCTGAAAATTCAACTCTGGGGCTGACTCTGTGCCATGTGCTTTTTCCAGGGAAGTTCTTGATTTTTGCAGCTGGGCACTGCCAGAAAGAGGAGGAGGAGGAG
>JAOQGH010000012.1:150746933-150761018 GCA_025769975.1 Gallinago jamesoni
AGGTCTCACAGATGATTCAGAGGCTCATCTGGGACCGTGGTCCCCATGGCCTCCTGAGGCAGAGCATGAGTTGAAAGGTCAGACTGGGCACAGTGGGACATCTCCCTTTCTTAGCTGCCCTTGTCGGCCTGAGTGCAGCTCTTCTCTCTGATGGCTCAATAGCTACAGACGGGTCCAAATGCCTCTGGGTGGCTCCAAGAGACCTTTCCACCCTGCAGATTTGCCCACTGGGGTGCTGTCAGAGGGATTAGTGGGACTTCTGAACAGGGGAACACCAGGACAATCATTTGGGATGACTGAGCTTTGCATGAGGGCAGGCACCTGGGGCACTGGGTCACGCCTTCCTTGGGCCTGATGGAGACCCAGCACGGTGACAGCAGGCACTGCATCCCACCACAGTGATGCTGGCATTGGCCATGTCCCATCAGAGACTGCTCCAAGCGAGGTCTAATCTTCTACCTGTGTGTCCCGTGGAGCCAAGTAGCATCTCAATTGTCTCAAGTGCTGTTGCCTTCTTTTCTTTCCCTTGGTGTCCTGCAGAGACGGACGACTCCTCCATCTTCGTGGTGGGGACCGTGCTGTACCGGAACGTGGGCAACATCCTCTCCCTCCAGAGGTAAGAGGGGCTGCCTGGGGGAGGGCAAGCAGCTGGGAAATTACCTGGCTTTCCTGCTCATCCCTCTGGCTGCAGAGCCCTGGTCTTCAAGGGAAATAGCAAAGGTCACTGGGTGCCATGAGACAGGCTTTGATTCGGAAGGGCAATTTTTTGACCCCCATCAACTGATGGTGCATGTTCAGGTGGAGCCAGGCTCAGGCACCACAGACATTGCTTGCTGGAAGGGGCAGGAAAGTTTCCTCCTTCCACGTGCAGCGTCGTGCCCCCCAAATACGAGGGGAGGCACAGTGCTGTGGTCACTGCCACATCCCTGCCTGCCATCCTTTCTCCTCCAGAAATGGATTCTCATGCTGCCCTTCCCATCATGAGGGATTTTGGAGGGGAGGGAGCTTGACAGATGGGGGATGCTCAGCTGTCCTGATCCTCCCAAGCTACAGGGGAGCTGCCAGCCACGCCAAGCCCTCTGAGAACATTGCAGCAGAAGACAGGCTTGAGGAGAGGAGAGAAGCGGAGCAGCACGCCTGGCTGCACATGTCTACCATGTTCCTGGCCACAGCAAAGCGCCTCGGGCACCAAAGCTTTTGTGTTCAGCAGTCCCTTTCCTTTTCTTCTCTCCTCTCCCTTTCTCTCTTGTTATCTTGCTCTTTTTTTTTTTTTTTTTTTTTTTCTGAAACTGGTACTGAGGCAGTAAATTAAGTATCCTAAGGCACCTTCTAAATCTGTTCTGCACTGATTAGCATGAGCCCATTTACCACAAACACCAGGGCATCTCTCCTCACCGATAATCATTTAAATACCTACAGATTTAGCACTGGCAATGGCAAAAGAGCTCCAAGTGAGTGCAGAGAGGAATTAGCAAGCCAGCCAACTGTATTCTGTAATATCTTCCATTACAGCACTGGGAATTAGATCAGAAGGGCAATAAACATCATTGGCTCAAATGATCCAGTGGTATTTCTCTGGCCCAGCAGCGAACGAGCTCTGATAACCAGCAGCTGCAGCAGCCGCAGCCTCTGAACAGCATTCCCACAGGAGATCTGATTTAAGACTTTCCTTAATTAAAGGATGGTCCCTCTTTTAAAAAATCCAGAGTCCTGAATCACCTGTGAAGATTAAAAGGGAGAAAAAAAAAAAAAGAAGAGAGAATACCTCTTACTTCACCGCTGTATAAATGGACACAGCAAGAAAAAGGGGAATGTCTTTAAATAACCACGTACCTGTATACCACCTGATCACAAAGGAGAGAAGCTATTCCTGGGGACACACAAGCAACAAGGACCCAGATCCTGAGTTTGACCACAACGATCCAATGCAGAGGGATTTTTTTCCTAAAAGAAAAACATGTGGATTTAACTCAGCATCAGCAGCAGCTGAGCTATTCCTAATTACCCCAGTTTACCTCCCCCAAACAACAATTCCTTATCTGAGCCACATGTTGCTCTGTCTCCTTGGATCTAGGGAGCTCTGTGCTTCTTGGCAGCTGTGACAATTGAGATGGGACACACGGGATGCCTGATTTTGTTAAGCCTGGGAGGTGAGTGGCCCTTGGTCGCAGACGAGCATCGCTACAGAGGACGCGTGCAGCAGTTGGAGAGTCAACTGCCTGGCACCTGACAGCCCCATGTACTAAATAGTGTGTTTACAGCTGTTTGCACACTCTTTTACTGCCACGCAGGAGCCCTCTGAGCTCATCTGACCTCCTGTCCAAGCCAGATCTTGATGCGTTTTGTTTGCTTCTCAGAAGCTGGGTTGTGACATGCTTTTACGAAAGACGACTCATCTTCTTCCTGAAAGGTTCCCCTGTGATGCTGAGTCCCTCACCTCCCCCACCAAGCCGCTCAGATGCTTAATTACCTTCTCTGCTAGGAGACTGGCTCTTATTTTAAGGCTGAACTTGTCTGATTTCTACTTCCAGGAGTTGGGTCTTTTGGGTGTGCGACTGAAAAATCCCCCAAAAGCAGTGAACTATCAGACATGCCTTTCAACAGAAGTCTTTTGTCTGGTTTTCCAGCACCTGGATCAATTCTGCGTCTCTCCTTTGAACTCTCTCCACTGTTTCCCCCATCTTGAAGTGGAATTGAACCCACCAGTACAGCAACATCCTGACAAGGAAGGGTGTAGAGAGAAGATGACTGCTTCATTTCCTTCTCCCTGCACAGGATCACTTCTGTCCTTTCTGTCACAGCTCTTTGCACTGAAGTCAATCTCCCTGGGTACATTTTGTGTCACAGCTCCCCAGAGCAGAGCCTGTAGTTCTACAGAGAGACCTTGTGCTCTCCAAGTTCAGATGTGTTTCCCAAGTCTTAGAGGCACTGGCATAACTTCTGGGTGGGCTGTGACTATACGAACAACTTCTCCGTGCCAACAACTTGCTGAAAAATCAAATACTTCTCCTGGTTTTACTTACTGCACCAATCCTCACGTGTTCCACAGCCTTCAAAAGGATGTTTCTGTGTCACCTGGGTCGTTCATGCAAACATTCAACAGCACTGAACCAGGAACTGACCCTTAGACCCAGTTACTAATGGAGACATGCGCTGGTGTTTACCTTTCAGCAGCTCTCGTTTTTGGCTTATCATCTACAGCTGCCTATGTTTTAATGCTTATAGTTGATATTTACTCCCTTTGGCTTTCCCCTTCATTCTTCCTTTGTAGACTGCCTCTCTTTCTTTCTCTTTCTCTCTTTATCCTGCTGAAACTATATTGTTCCTTCTGGTGTTGGTGGAATAGTGGCTTTCTGAGCTCCCACTCACACATCAACAAATGACTCCAAGTTGTGGGTTGGGTTTTGTTGTTTGTTTTTCCTTTGCTTTGGAGGGTTTTTTAATATACGTACTGTTAAGCAAGGTGAAATCGTTTCCATGTGATTATTTTCTAAAAGGAAGAAAAGACCAAGCAAGAAAGGTGAAAGATTTTGCTAATGCCTGCAGATTTGGTAGAGATTTGGACGGGGGAAGATTTTCCTTGCCCACAGGTGCAGGAAGGGCTGGCAGCAGCCCAATGCTGTGCTACCACTTTTCTACCAATTCCTTCATTGTAAACTTAGAGTGGCAGCATTTTCAGCTGCTGGTTGAAACTTCTGCTTATTTAAACAACTTTTGCTTATTTAAACACTCAAATCCTTTCCTACTGCAGAAACATCAGGAACCCCTATGTATTTAGGTGTCCAGGGAAGTGTCTGCGAAGGGTTTGGCCTTCCAGGGAGGAGGATCATATGTATGGGAGATACCTCCTCCCTTATTGCCTCTCCCAACAGCCAAATCTCCTAAAGCTGCCAGATTTATTAAAGTATCTGTCTAGTCACAGACATGTAGACATCCACATGAAAGGTTTGGTCTCTTTGGTTTGCTTTTGATCCTCAGAGGTTGGAGATACACACCAGTGCCTCTCGTAGTGAACTGGACAGGATCGCATGCTGTCCCGTGGATATGCTGTTAAAGGCTATCATTCCTCTACCCCAAACTTACTACAGTGCAGATTAAGCCAGCCTTTGAGAAGAAACACAGGGTTGTTTTCTGGAAAGGACATTAAATGAACTCAGTTTCCTCATGTCAGGGACAGAAAATAGGCCCAGCAACATTTTATTACTTGGATAGATACGACCTTTAAGTCCAAAGGCTTTAGGGGTCTATGTGGTTTATACAATGTTCTGATTCCTGGAGGAATAAATGTAGACTGTCTGTGAGGGGAGCTCAAAGGGCAGAAAATGGGGTCCAGCAGCAGCAAGTATCTTTGACTGTATTTTAAAATGATGGGGCCAACTCCTTCTGCACTAAACCTTGTACCACCAGTGATGAATGCAGTGGGATTCGCTGCTCTGCAGAATTCCGTTGGTCCCCTTTAAAGCATCTCTTTCCCCTCTTCTTCCCAGGAACAGCACTGTTCTGAACTCCAGAGTCATCTCCGTGACTGTGAAGCCATTTCCCCGGTCTCTCCTCACCCCCTTGGAAATTGAATTCTCCCACCTGTACAATGTAAGTCTTTCCTGGGAACTGGGACCACTACACAGCTGGTTTTGCTTCTGCATAGATGCAGTGTGTTGGTGCAAGGAAGGAGGTGGCTTTTCTGGGTTCCTGAGGCCTCTTTGCCTTCCAGAACCCTTCAATCTCCCTTAACACAGGAAGTCAAGGCAGCTGCCACCCTGGATTTGGGTTGGTGTTGGTGTCCAGTTGTTACTCACTGCCAAAGATGCACTGTATGGGTCAGCCTTGCAGACCTTGCCTACTCTGTGCCCCTTGCTCAGGCATTGTCACTGCAGGAGGAAGGTGACAGCACTGCTTGCACAGAGGACATGGGCATACCTGTCCCAAATTCACACCTTTTTTCATCGTGGGCATGATAACAGGAGAATTGTGTACTCGTTTTAAAAATGGGTATAATAATGATCTTCTTCAATGACGGAAAGTGGGAAGGGAAAGGTGGTTTCCATTAATACCTCCAATGTTCTTTGCAGTCCTTCGATACAGCTGGAAACACGAATATTACTGTTGGGATCAGTGCTTTAAAACACAGTCAAAGATCCCCTCCAGGTTCCCCTGCTCAACCGTAATCAGATATATGTGATGGACATTTATATACCCCAAGGCCTGTTCTTGTTGTGGGTTTCAGATGTTCTCCTGAGGCTCTGCAACATGAATATTAGATCTGTCATGTCTTTGCTTTGGACTTTCCTGGAACAATTTTCCAAAGCAGTCTAAGACAGCTGCAGCTGGAGTCAATGGTAAACCTAACCTCTTTCAGGGGACTTTAAACACACCTGACCACCTCGTACAGGGCTGTGTCTCTTCTGAGCACCATGTCCCACAAAAGCACATGCTGTATTTGATCCACTTTCCAGAAGGGAGCAGCAAAAGGATTCTGCGTGAGAGGAGGAAAGAGAAAGAACACCAGTAGGTTGAGTGAGGAAAGATGTGGAGTTGAATCCTCCTATAGTGAAGTTGATGCAGAACAAACCAAGGTCCATTTCTTCTTGACTTTCAAGCCAAGGGAAGAAAGAAGCTTTTCCAAGGACTCAGATCTGTGACTGCCCATCTCGAGTGTCAGACACAGCATGCTTAGAGTAGTGGAAACCGTTCTACAGGACCTGCATATTTCATTCTAGTTGCTCCAAATGCCCATAAACAGCAAGGCACTAATTATCTTCATTTTCCCCTTTCTTCTCTCCTGGCAGGGAACCACCAACCAGACCTGCATCTTGTGGGATGAAACTGAAGGGTGAGTTCTGTGGGATTCTCTTTACTTCTTGTTTGCTTTTTGGGTGAAATCATCACAGTTTTAGCAGTGATGTGTAAGTTTGTTGCAGCCATTTGCATTCTTTCCTTAGTTTTTTCTTGTGTCCACCTTCATGGCTGGGCACAGTCCTTTACCCTGCTGGGGAGTGCTCCTTTCTACATGCTTTATTCTTTCTGCATTGACTTTTAGTGCCAGTTGTACTTATGTTTATGTGTCTTATGTTTAGAGATCTACAATTAAATGTTGTCAGTATAGTCCTTGATGGGTGATGGTTGCCAGGAGCATTGTGTATCTGTACCAGGGAAACTTCTTCCAGTGTCAAGAAAGGGTGTTCATATGAGTTTCTGCTCACAGGGAGGGGTGTTTGCATTTTTTTTTTTTATGTTTTGGACCCTGGCTTACATTTTGCACAGTGGCCTCCAATTTCAACGCTTCCAATTTTATATTTTCCCATGTGGAATACATGAGTTATGGCCCAGGATTATGGAGTTATTCACAAATTGCCCTAAATTGAGCTTGACGTAGTGCTTGGTTCTCTTCAGTGCTCACCCCAAATTAGGCACAACAAAGAGAGTCACGCAAAATCAGAGCCCACTGTTGCAAATATGGCCTGCAGGGGTGAAGTACGTGTTGTGCTGGTGTGAGATAGATGGTAAAATGCAGTAAAATATAGTAAAACCTCTGTGAGGATTCCTGAAATGACTGGTGCTGTTCAGAGAGTGTCGGGTGCTGGGACTGGGATCAGCAGGGAAAAAAGAAATCCCAAATTTCCACAAAATTAGCACCATAAATCCCAGGTGGGAACTAGTTGTCAGAGAGTGTGTATCTTAAAAAAAAAAACCAAACAAAAAAACACCAGCTTAAGTACACTCTGAAAGTGTGGTCTTAAATCCTGAATGAGCTTGACAAGGGTACAAAGTGTTTGATTTAATGGTGCTTTTACTTCGTTGCCTTCTGTATCTCAGTTTGAGGACCAGCCTGATTTCTGCTTACAGTTTCTCTCCTTGACGTCTCATGCATTTGGCACATACCTCTGCATTTATTATTATTATTTATTATCATTATCTGCAGCATCTGAAAAATGATTCTATTCTTCTCCTTTTATGCTCCATTAAGTAGCATATACACACATAAGCGGGCAGCATATTTGCAGCCAGCTTACTGTTCCTGTTAGTGTGTGATTAATTTGTCATGTGTGAGTTGATCCAAAGCAAAGCTGAAGAATCCAGAGGGCCTCTCTGCTTTTGAAATCACACTCGTGTTGTACCCAGGGCAGAACTGGTCCCTCTGGGTTGTAGTGAAAATCGCTCCAACATTAGAAGACAGTTGAGATGCAGGAGCCCCTTGTGTGCTGTACTGAGCTCTCATGGCAACACGCAGGTGAACCTTCATGAAATTAGTAAAATGGGATTTTTATCATATTACCCGTGTGCCAGAGAGCAGACCAAGTCTGTAGGCCAGCCCAGAGTAGAAGGTTGTGTATCAGTGGGTAGACTCAGGAGGAGGCTCGGATAGGAACTGGCTTGCTCTACTAAACCTGTTGTCTCTCACACTGGAATGGGATTAAAACCTTTGTGGACAAATCCAGGTTTTGGCAAATAGAGGCAGAAGTTGGAACCAACGCTCCTTCTGCTCTGCACATCATCTAGTCATTCTTGGCTTTTTAGGTTCTCCAGAGAGAATGTCCAGAAGGGTGGAAGTGTTTTCTTGCCATGATCAGAGCTGGATTTAATTAACTACAGTCTGAGCAAGAAAAGAGCAAAATCCAGTTTGCACATGGCTGGATCTGAGAGATAGTGATGGCATTCAGGCTGGGTACGTATCTGTCAGAGCTGGCACTGAAAGGTGCCTGGCATGAGAAAGATGAAGAGTTGCTCAGTGCTGAGCATGGCTTGAGAAGCTTGAATTGCCCTTGCTGATCTGGAGGCAAAATGGTGCCCAGTTCAGTGTCATCACCTCTACCTTGTCCTGGGAGGTCTAACTGCTCCGTGTTCTTGTTCCCGTGGCTTGGCAGCTTGTCCTGCTGCCTGTTGTCTCTCTAGGAGCATGAGGTATTAGGAATGCTTTCAGTCTTTAATCCTTGCAATTCCATGGCATCAAAGGATGGGTTGGTAGCTGAGAGTTGAGCAGGTGATTTCTTGACACTGTCGCTGTGGTTCAGTTGTCAAGGGTGGTTTCCAGAACCCCAGCGGACTGTTTGCACAAATGTTGTTGCTAAGACTCTTTGCTGTACGTGTTGGGAGGTGTGTGCACATCTACAGGTGTTTTCAACCAACATTTGCAGTGTCAAGGAGTTGAAATGTTGGAAAACGTTGATGTCAGCAAATGAGCTCCTGCCTGTCACGGAAGCCACCTGAGCTTTCAGTCCCATCTGAAACATGCCACAGCCCTTTAAAGACCAGTTAAATTCCATGGGCCATGAAGGGTTGTACTGTAGAATTGCAATTAGAACAGACAATTACCATGGGGCCCTGTGCTTCCTCCATGACAGAATTGTTGAACAGAGCATGAAAAAAAAAAAAAAAGGAAGAACCCCCAAGTGTTCATTCATTTGCATTTAGATAGATATTTAAGCTTGTAATATTAATAATGGATTTTTGATTTATTAATCCCAGCCCCTTTGAGTGACTGTTAGATTCGTGGGTGGCATCTTTCCATCTTTTTTCTCTTCCTCTTGCCCCCAACTCCTCATGTCACAAAATGAGAGGGGAGAAGATCAGGGACTAATTTCTGTTGTGTTGGGTGCTGCAAGTGTGATTAACGAGCTTAGCACTAGCTGGGTAAATTGAAAGTTGAAATCAGAGAACAATTTGGGATTCTCTGGCTCTCCTCCAAGGGCATTCATCTGGAGTAATTATTAGCTGCTTAGCCTTGCTGCAGTTAAAACCCAGGCAGGATCTGGTCTCCTGCTTCCTCTTTCTCCCGCTGGGACAGGGTGGAAGGTGTTGAAGGATGTAGTCCATGTCCTTTCATGTTCTTGTGCATCATCAGATTTCTGTTTCTCTCCTGACTTGCTCTGGTGTACAACAGGGATGCCATGTGGCAGGGGGAACTGGGATACAGTTGCCAAAGTTTGTTGTTAGTGGTGGCAACGTTGATCATGACTACAGTGGAAGCTGCAAGGCTAATTAGTGTTACGGCTCAGTCCTGTGACCCTGTGAGACTGATGAGTCCGTGCCCTCAGTCCTCCAAAGCTGGGGTTTGGCACTCTGGGCATGAGGCCAGGTCAAATGATGGGGGCTGTTGTGAGATGAAAGGAAACAGTCCCAAGCCATCAGGTGTCTGCAGAGGGACCATGAGATCAGACTGACTGCTTCTATAGATAGATCCACAGCCACAGGTGGATGCTAATCCCCCCCTCCAACGTGCCCTACTTTGGTGTCAGAGGAAACTGAGGTTGTTCAGCCTGGAGAAAAGGAGGCTGAGGGGGACCTTATCACTCTCTACAATGTGAAAGGAGGCTGTAGCGAGGTAGAGTCTGTCTTTTCTCCCAAGTAACAAGTGATAGGACAAGACGAAACGGCCTCAAGCTGTGCTGGGGAATGTTTAGGATGGATATTAGAAAAAAAAAAATACATTGAAAGGGTTATTAAATATTAGAATGGGCTGCCCAGGGGAGTGGTTGTGTCACCATCCTTGAAGGTATTTAAAAGACGGGTAGACGTGGTGCTTAGAGGTATGGTTTAGTGGTGGTTTTTGTCAGTGTTAGGGTGATGGTTGGACTCGATCTGAAAGGTCCCATCCAACCTAGATAACTATATGATTCTATGACAGCAGGGACCAAGCGAGCTAGCTGGGTCTTGTACTGGGTCATGGTGCATTAAAGAGCACTGTGCCATGGCCCATACCTGCAGAGGAGGGGTTCCAAAAGGTCTGTGTTGGCAGGGAACCGCTCATCCCACAGGGAATTCTTGTGTTTAGAGGAGCTGCCTGCCTCTAGCCACCATCTTTTCTCTGTTTCTCTGTCTCCAAGATGAGCATAATGATTACTAGGCAATACAATAACTGATCTTGAGAGGCTTTCCAAACCTTCACAAATATTTGCATAAAAGCCTTTTTGCTCTTGGAAAAGAAAGTGCCTCAGGACTTTTGAGTCAAGGACACTCTTACCTTCCCTTGGGAAAGATCATTTGTTCCAGTAATTAAAGCCTTTAACCTATCTAACTTGGGAAATGCAGACCTCAGTGTTTAGGAATGTGCCCCATGCGCAGCAAGGTTAGGTGTGGAGAAGAAGATGAACAATGTATCATCTAATGGGGTAAGGCTAAATCACATCCTCCTGGCTCTGGGTTGGGTCTGATGCCCAGCCGAGGTCAGGTAGAAATCTCCCCTGAGGGTTCACAACTGCACGGAGAGGTGTTTTATGATGCTGCCAAAGTATGCCATCAGTCTGCCCCCAGCTGGAAACTTGCAGGATCCTAAAACAGAGTTCAAACAGTCCTGTTTGTGGGCTCTTTTGAGACAGGAACCACTTGAGGTGCATGTTGGTTCTTCAAGGGGATGATTGATAGAGCTGTGTGGACCAAGGGCTGGCAAACCTGAAGGTGATCATACAGAATTGCAATCCACAGGGAGAGCTTTGCAGTTTCATAGTAAGTTTGGGGAGGTGTCTTTGTTTATTTTCTCTGGAGCAATTTGGATGAGCCCCAAAAACATCCCAGAAGGAGGTATTGCTTGACAGGGACCATAATTTTTCTGTAGGGTAATTGACTTTGTGGGGTATTTATAGTCCAGCCGTCCCATGAGTCTTGCAATGCAACTGCTTTGCCTGAAATTCCTGTTTTCATTCCTGTCCAGTGTCCAATCTACAGAGTCTCCAGCTGTCTATATTCCCAACTGCACGTCGTACATGATTACAGGAAGGTTGTGCACTGCTGCATGATGCAAGGAAGCATGAGGAGCAAGACACAGTGTAGGCTCTGTGAGCTCCACCCCACTTTTTTGAAAGTTTCTTATGTACTGGATAAAGAGAAAGACAGGAAGTTTTATTTTCCTTGCTTTCTGGGACTTTAATGCAACCTGTCTTGGTGGTTACTCACTGGTTTCCTTTGGAGTTCATGTACAACAGGTCCATTTCTTCTACTAGTTCCCTCCACCAGAGAAACATCACAGAGGACGGGTTGTATCTATAGCATCCCATGGACACTTTTTGCTCATCACATCAATTGATTGATCTCCCAGTGCCTGTCTTTTGAAGAAAGGTTTTCTGAAGTCAGTAAACAGCTTCACTTTTCTTCTGTCCGTCATGTAGTGCATCAATGGCCTTGCCAGAGCTGTAGATCAAACAGTGACACAGCTTGTCTGTGCTGACAAAGACGGATGAGTCCGTCCAGAAACAGAGAGGGAGGGAATCTCTTGCAGCCACAAAACTCCATGAGAAATCAGTGCATTTTTCTCTTCTTTGGACCTATGCATGACTAATTATATATTTTCTACTGCAACACTCCAGCTGGCTGTGGGGGAGCGACATCTCCAGTGACATGTCCTTCATGTGATCCGATGCAGGGTGTTTGTGCTGGGGTTTCCAGTACCCATGTTCCAGGTCCATTGCCCTTAACTAGCATCTTCCTTTTTAGCTCCACCAGCAAATCCTGCCTTTCCTGAGTGCTCCGGTGGAGGTACCAAGGGGATGTCTGTGAAAGAAGACAGAGTTGTGCTTGCAAAGCCTGTCTACACAGGGGCATGCAGGGAGGTTAATCTGAATATTCCCATTAGTTCCCCGGTGTTAAACCCAGTTAGAAATACCCTCTCATTCAGCTTGTCTGACTGCACTTGCATTGTGCAACCGGGTAGATAGAATCATGGCCCCAGGAGTCACTTTTTAGCCCTGGATAAGAGTAGACAAAATGGGGCTAACGCAGTGAAACTCAGTCACACCTCTAGAACCTGAGGATTTAGCTTCCCTCCTTAACCTGGCCCTCAAGGTTGCTGGATGCACCAAAAAGAATTGTTTCCAGGGACCTGGCATCTGCCTTTACCCCGAAGTCACCTTTTCCTGGAAACACCTTGTCACCTGGACTTCTAGATGCTTCAGGGAGGAGGTGGTCCAGTTCCTGGTTAGCACAAAGCAGCCGGCACAAGGTTTCAGTGGACCCCAGGGCTGTGTCCGTCTCCATTCAGCAGAAGAGTCATGCTTCTTTGGACTTTTCTGAGCTACTGCCCAGCAGTCAGCATTGTCTGTGGGACTGGCAAAACAGGAGTTGGCTTATTTTCAGTGCCTTTCACTGCACAGGATGCAGGAGAAGCTGAGCAGCACGATACAGGGCTTCTGCTGCCTGCCAACAGAGCATGGTTTAATGGCTTTTGACAGAAGGGAAAGGAGGGAGAAGAGAAAGGATTGAGAGGCTCTGAATCAAATGCTCCAGCTTTTCCCTTGCTTCCCTAGTAAAGGGGTCAGGAATATGGATGGAATAAATTAATCCCCTTTACAGAACTAACAGAAGGCAGACACCGAGACCTGGAGGATGCTTCCACTGGGAAGAGGAGTTTGGTGATGTGATTCCCAACCTCAACTCAATGTTGAGTGTGCACTCTGAGCCAGAGAGCTCAAGATGGCTCAAGATGTCCACACATGTGTGTGTTATGTATTCATATAAAGGCATTGTGCAAACTGTACATATGCAAGAATATAAAAGGGTGAATGTCTGAGAACAAGTAAGTGCTTGTGCCCAATTGTGAGTTCAGACAGATACGAGTGTGTTTCTGTGCACAGTCAAGGCTGCAGAGTGTTAGAGAATTGTAGAATCATAGAATGGGTTAGGCTGGAAGGGACATTAAAGATCATTTAGTTTCAACCCCCTGTCATGGGGTCTGCCTCCCACCAGACCAGGTTGCTCAAAGCCCCACCCAGCCTGACCTTGAACCCCTCCAGGTATGGGGCAGCCGCAGCTTCTCTGGGCAACCTGTTCCAGTGCCTCACCACCCTCAGAGTAAAGAATTTATTTATGGTATCTAATCTAAATCTCCCCTCTTTCAGTTTAAAGCTGTTCCTCCTCGTCTTATTGCTCTGCTCCCTGATAAAGAGTCCCTCCCCATCTCTCATGTAGCCCCTTTAGGGACTGGAAGGCTGCTACAAGGTCTCCCTGGTGTTCTTTGTCTTCACTGATGGCTATGATCCAGAGAACTTCTTGTCCCGGTGCTGTACTCCTGAGCCCTTCCCTTCCTCCTGAAACCACAGCACTCACAGTGTCCCACATCGGCTGTCCCTGCAGGGAGTGCTCAGCTTCCTGCGAGGGAATGGGCTGAGTACAGTCCTTGTAGATTTTATAGTGACATTAGGAACAATATTGGTGCCTTAGTGTTATTAATGTTAATTATCTAGTTTTATTCTATTAATTCTGTTTATATTTCAGTCCTCTGGTTTCCTTGGTTTTTTCCCCAATCCCCCTTCCCACATTAAGAGGGGTCATCAGGTGATAGAATAATCATCTAAATGGCAAAAAACTGCTGTGGGTTTCTCAAACCATAACAATGATATGTGTTTAAAGTCACACAGGAGACATAGGGTGTTTATGTGTGGGCACACACAAGCCCTCCACAACGCCCTGTGCGTGCCAGACTCGGGTTGCACATTTTGTCTGCATCCCTGCCTGCTCTTCTTTATTTACAGCTGTTTGTTCTGAAGCCACGATGCCCTTTACTCGTATTCCCTCTGCAGATGGGAGGGGATGAGTTTAGCAGCCACGTGTCCTTCTGTGGTCATCTGCCATGGACGTGCTAGGCTGCTAAAGGCTTTCGGTGGCACAGGGTGGAAGTCCAACTTGACTTTTCAGGTTGCAAGGATGGACTCCAGGCACCACTCCCTGGTGTGTTTCTGCTGCGTTTCTCTTGGATTTTGTCTGTGTAGTACCTTGTATGGGCTGAGAATGCAATAACACAATACAGGCATCTGTGCAGGCTGGTGGAGAGCTCTAATTCACAGCTCCAGACCTTGAAGTGTGGGGGGAAAAAAGGAAACCTGGGAAAACTTGAAGCCCACCCTTGGTGTGCTGTAACTCCGATGACTCAGTAGTCAACAGGGTGCAGCTTTGAAGCAACTTCAAGGCAGGCTCAGGTGCATGGACAAAAGGCAAACATCTCCACTACTGGGATGCTCAGAACCCTCTGTGTGTAAAATTCAGAGTAGAGTTGCTGTACTTTGTGTACATCTTTGATGGGTTGATGTCATTGCTCGAGAGTGGGTAGGACTGATGGATGTAGGGGAAAAGTGCTGAGAACTGGCACGTTGTGAATAAAGA
>JAOQGH010000012.1:150761118-150785578 GCA_025769975.1 Gallinago jamesoni
ATGTCATTGCTCGAGAGTGGGTAGGACTGATGGATGTAGGGGAAAAGTGCTGAGAACTGGCACGTTGTGAATAAAGATGGGGAAAGTTTGCCCCTATTTTTGAAGAGGAGAAAAGGGCTTGTTTTCATTTTCACCTGACTGCCTGTACACCGCACCAGGAGATGAAATGTTTTGCTGAAATATAGCAGCGAAAAGAGGACACAGCCTTCTGATGATGGTGAAGTTTCTGTGTGTCTGGGCAAATCAGTGTAAGCTTTGTGCCTCAGTTTTCCCTGAGTCTGCTGTACTAATAACATCAGACAACTCCTCTAAATGTCATGAACTCTAGGAGTGAGGAGCTCCACTAAGTGATAGTAAGTAGCAAAAATAATATTATTATTAATCACTGAGGACATGAAAAAACTAAACGTGAGCTTTATGATTGAACTGATCATCCGTGCAAGATAAATTCACATCGCGTCTGCTTTGCCCATCATGCCTTGGTCGTGTCAGCACCAGCATGGACCGCAACATGAATTTTAGTCTTCACGAAGTGGAATGGGACCAAGGGAGGCTCGGGACAGTCACTGTGAGATCAAGCACGTGATGGCACAGGACACCAGCCCGTGCATCCCTGTGCTAACGGTGGCCTCTCGGCCATGTGGCAGAGTGGATTAGCAAAAGTGTGCAGCATCCAGCCCTCTCTGATGGCTGGTACGATGCGGAGCCATGGCAGCTTCTCTCACAGCAGGGAGGACCCATGTCTTGCAGCTGACCTGCTGCATGAGTGGGAAGAGCAGGGGCAGGCAGCGCTGAGCCCTCCTGGAAGGCAATGGACAAAGCTCTCCTCCTGGAGAAGGCAGATCCTCTTTGCTCCGACCATTGGATTTATTGGGTTCCTCTTTAACCCTCAGTCAGGAGCTGCTGAAAGAAAAATAACTGACACAACAAGGTCAGAAAGCCCCATTACACGGCATATAATGATTTTCAGACTTGTCAAGGCCCTTTCCAGGGCTTTGCAAATGCTTTGATTCAATTACAATAATGACCCTTTGGAAGAAGCGTATTAATCTCTTGCTTTAGGCCAGAGCTGCTTTTCAAGGTGGTTTAGTGTACACGTGCAGTGTTGGTGGGATGGTAAGTCGCGCAGGGGAGTTGCTGCCTGTCTCTGATGGAAGTCATGAGGGGACTAGAACATCTCTCTTATGAGGAAAGTTTGGAGGACTTGGGTCTTTTTAGTTCGGTGAAGAGAAGGCTGAGGGGGGATCTGATCAATGCCTATAAATACTTAAAGGGTGCATGTCAGGAGGATGGGACCCGTCTTTTTTCAGTGGTGCCCAGTGGTGGGAGAAGAGGTAATGAGCACAAAATTGCATATAGGGAGTTCCACCTAAATTTGAGGAGGAACTTCTTTCCTTTGAGGGTGGCAAAGCCCTGGAACAGGCTGCTCAGAGACAGTGTGGAGTCTCCGTCTCTGGAGACATTCAAAATCCACCTGGACATGTTCCTGTCCAACCTGCTCTAGGTGGACCTGCTCTGGCAAGGGGGTTGGACTAGTGATCTCTAGAGGTCCCTTCTAACCCCTACCATTCTGTGAGAGCCAGGGAACAAATTCACCCTCCGCCCTAAGCCTGTCCCAGCAAGAGCATAGGTCTTCCTGGGGTGAATTATGGGGGGTTTGAGGACAATCTTTCTTTCTGGTGTGGATGAAAATGCAGACAGCAAAGTGGGTGGGAAGTCCATCAGTTCCCCTCAGCTTTTGGTGATGTATCCAATATACCACCAGCTAGCCAAGGGGACAAAGATGGAAAGGGTCATAATCGCATTGATGAGTTATGGGATGTCCTCAAACACCTAAATGCTGTCATTTCCAGGTGGGGAAAGAGAAACCAAGGGAGTGATTTATTTCCTGTCACCAAGGAGGAGCAGAACTGAGCCACAACTCAGATCTCCTGTCCTTTCTTATGGCTGTGCTGGTGGCTCTGAATAAAAGTTAGCCATGTCCTGTACTGAGAGAACAGGAGCTCAGAGGAGGTGAGGATTGAGGAGAATGCTGCTCTTTTTTGAGCTGTGGATATTACTTATTTAATGGTGCTTTTGCTCATGTGTCAAACCTTAAGGAATGCTGAGCATCCTTCAAACCTCAGCAAAGCTCCTGACAGCTTCAAGGGCACTCTGTGGGATTTGGCCTAGGGATTATCAATACCCATGTGAACTATTTTTTTTTTTTAATTTTTTTTCTGATTTCAACCTTAATTTGGGGCTTGGAGCACAAGTGCTGCAAAGGGCTGTCTGCAGGTCTTTCGACCTTGGGGCAACAACCACCTCTTGAGGAAGCCTATTCCAGTGTTTGACCACCCTCTCGGAAAATAAATGCTTCCTAATGGCAAGTCCGAAATGATGGGGAAGTGCCTCTTATCACAGTGTTCTCAGGAGTATTATGTTTGTGGGACAAAAATGGGTTTGTTTTGGGTTGGTTTTTTTTTTGTTTTTTTTTTTTTTTTCCCTGTAGCCATAAAAAGAAACCCCCACCTCCACCCACCTGCTTCTCGGAGGCTGCTGCATTTCTCTCTGCTCAGGCATCGGCATCTCAGAAGTATTGTCAGAAATGGCAACGCGGCGCTGGGTATTTCCCCGCTTCCCAGTTCATTTCCACCCAATTCGTTCAGTTTACAAGTGCAAAAGATGCTTTTGCTAATTGCCGGCTCTGCCGGCTCCTCCTGGGAGCTGGAAAGCAGCTGAGGTTGTCCTGCCTGTTACATCTTTAGCAGCAGCAAAGAGCTCTGTTGCCGCAGTCTGTGAAACAGGACTTACATGACTCCTATTGCTGTCGTGCCTGAGTATTTCAGAGCCTTCAATGTGCTGTTACTGCAACTAGAGCTGAACAAAAAAAAAACCCTCTTTTTCTAGGTCACTTACAGCCCTGAAGTTTCTTTAACGTTTGCCTGTACCCAGATGAATGTTTTAGGAGAGTTTAGGTGAACAGAAAAGGCAGTGGTGGTCAAATAACAAGTGTCACTTTCCTTTTGAGGCTTTCACGGTTAAGGTGGCTTAAGCTGACAGTAACTCTCAGAATATTTCTGCTGCTCTGAAAATGGAGCCATGTGGGGACCTGCTCTCAGGTCCCCTGAACATGGGGCTTGCAAGGAGCACTTCTGTTCTCCTGGCCTCCCCTCCCAGGAAGGCTCTCAGAAGAGGTGGCCAGGGAGCCCCCAGCTTGTGAGCAGCACCTCTTCTCTCCGACATCACTTGTCATCTCACGAGGGAAAGGCAGAAAGGCAGGTGGAGTGGGAGCTGTCACATCCACTGTATGTTTCCTGCTCCATTCCATTACCCTTGGGCAGGTGGAGGCTGGTACCAGCAGCTTCATCACTTTGGACCTACCCTGCCTCTCTACTACGGTGTTCAGTGCGTGTGGAAGACCTTGATTCCCAAGCCAGGAATGCTGGCAGGGGCGTTTGGGTGGGCTGGGGAGAATACAACAAGCATGTATCACTGCACACCTTGGGACTGTGATTTCCAACCTCTTTTTTTTCCCTTCAGAACTCCCAAGTGTCAAACTAAATGTCTGGACCAACCTCTTTCCCCTCTACACACGCACTTTGATCTCCAGGCCCTCTCTCCCCAACAGATTCTTTTTCCCCAATGGCTCCAGAAATGTCCTTCTCTGCAAAATCTCTGTTCCTTAGAGTATTATTGCTATTGACGATGCTCATTTGCTTCTCTCCTCTGGACATTCCCTCTCTCCTCACCTTCCCAGCTGGGGTGAAGAGAGCTATAGCAGCTGGAATCCCCCGTATTTCCCTCTGCAAGCCCAGGCTGATCTCCTCCTTTTGAGTGAGATTCCTGGCTCCAGGTACCCAACTTGGCTTTTGGAGACACCACTCTGGCAACATGCAGCTCTGCTGAGCCAGAGGATAAAATTTTCCTGCTGGAGTTCTGCTTTTCATCTGCGGTGGTGATACTGATTGGTTTATCCCCACGTTCCTTCCCTCACCTGGGCCTTGGGAAAGAGAATACCAGGGTGGGTTGAGTGCATTTTGTTGTTATTGGCTTAAAACCTGAGATTTCAGTGAGTCTCAGTGGGAATTCTGAGTTTCCCAGCTTGGGAGCTATAGATTTTATCTGTCTCCCTCTGGCATCTGTGGAAGGCTGTATCACAACTCAGTGTCTTTGGTTAGCAGGAGCTGGTTCGCACTCTGCAAGGTCGTTGCAGCCTGGAACGGGAGCCCAAGGTATCTGCACAGGTCTGCAGGAGGTGCAGAAGCAGGGCTTTAATGATCAATGATCATTAAATCATTTAATGATTAAGCAGGCCAAGGGAGAAGGCACTGACAGATATGTTTGGTACTGGCGTGCGTGCATGTTATTGCTGGGCAGACTGGGGTGGATGGACGGACAGGAAAAAAGGACACTTCACCCCTAAGACTGTGCCTTCTCCTGTGAGCTTGGCAATTTCTGCAATAAAGGCCATTCCTGATGCTGCAAACCACAGCCAGGACAGCACAGACATTTTTCCGTATAAATTGCTTTAACCAGCGCAGTCATCGTTTGTGCTGCCTTATAATTGGCAGGTATTTAATTAGCTGAGGAGTATTTCCGTGTCTTCCTATTAAGTGGGAAGTCAGAAACTCCCTGTCAGGTGAATACCCTTTGAGTCCCTCCAAAGCCTGTCCCTGCAACTCAGCTCAACGGCGGCCCATAAAATACATCAGAACAGTTCAGTGCCAGTTTGCACAGATGCTGCAACATCTGTCCAGTTTGGAGAAGTCAGTTGGGTGTTGCCAGAGGCGTGAGACAAAACCTGGGGACCACCTTGTCCTTTGTGTGGCCCGGATGGACAGAGACAAGGCAGGATGGGGAAGAGAGATCTTTAATGAAGAAATGTTGCTGGAAGATGAGATGTTTCCACTCCCCTTGCATCTTCTAAAGCCATTTTCATTAGCAGAAAGTGGGTTTAAAAGGTTTTGATAGCAAGCCCTCTTTGTGTCGAGTTCCAGGGGCTGGCAGAGTGTTTGGTTACCAGTGCAGCAGCTCTGGTTAAAGGTATTTTCAGCAGCAAAGCCGGGAAATGACTCCCCCCCTTCTTCCCCCGTGACCTGCTTTCCCGAGAAAAGCGCGAGCAGATCCGAGTGTGGCTCCGCTCGGCACCTGCTCCTTATCCCTCCTCTTTCCAAAATGCTGGGGTGCCACCTCCGCGGGTCGGGCGTGTCTGTTCTCCCCGTGCCGGATCCACGGGCAGGGGAAAGGAGGAATTAGAGCAGACCCGACAACAATCCTGCTGCCCACATAAAAAAACCTGTCAGGGAAACCTTCCAGCAGGAAAACCCTCTGCCAGCTTTGCAGGTCTGGGGCTGGGTTTGTGTTTCCAAACCAAGCCCGGCTAAAGCCAGGCTTTTAGCAGGCTGGGGAAGGGAAGTCTGCTCTGCCACTCTCTAGTTTCACCATGATCCTGAGTGCTTTCTCCATCCCTACATCCTCCCTGCTTTCAAAATGTGACAAGGTACCCCTTCCCAGCAGTGTGGCTGGGGGCTGAAAGGCCACCGATGGATCCAGCCACCCTTCTGTTCCCAGCGGAGCAGCGCAGCCCCCTGCTGCAGCCTCTCTCCCTCTGATTGATCTGGGTCCTGTCCCTCACCCCAGGGAGCTGTTTCCAGCGCCCCCCCCCAACCCCTGCTGAGAAACCATCTGATCAACACCCATCAGGACTCAGAATGGGTTGTTCAAGGAGAGGGGGCAGCGGGATCTTAAACATCAGCATTTATTTATCAGCACTTATTTAGCCACCGGTGCGCCAGCCCCCTCACTGCATTAGCATCATCTTTATTTCCCAGAGGCTTCCTCCTCTCCTGCTAATGTAAATCCAAAGCAAAACCTCGAGTAGATTCCTTTATAAGCCCACATAAGTCAAGTCAGAAATCCCACCGGTCTCACCAGGGTGGGCTTTTGTGGTTTGTTTTACATTTGATTTACCCCCCCCCCCCCCCCAAAACCGATAACAACCCAGCAGGTAAGGTGACAGGACATCTATAGCAGCTATAGGTACAGAATAACGATGAGAAGGCGGCGAGCAGTGCTGCAACATCCCTGAATGGGGATCCAAATGTCCTTCAGGAACGGGTAGATGCTGCTTTCCAAAATTTGTACTGGGAAGAAGGGAGGCACTCCAAGCATCCAAGGGACCGCTTTTGGCTGCTCCCCTTCCATAAATGCTCATTTTTGCGGAGTGCGGAGGCAAAAAGAGGCCGAAGGGAAGGGAAGGAGAGAAGAAAAGCACTGGCAGAGAAAAAAAAATGCAGCTGGCTGAACTCGTACTGACTAAAAAGAGCATCACCCCGTTGTTCGTGTGTGTGTGAGCGCCTGCCTCTTGCTATCACCTGGCTCTCTGAACCCCCCATCGCTTCTTGGGCCTTATCCAGAGCTCACTGATGTCCAGCTGTAGGCTTGAAGTGGGTCTTGATTTTGATTTTTGGTGTTTCCCTGAAGTTCTAATCGTGGCATCGTTGTGCCAGGATGGGCAAGGCTCAAAGCCCTGCCTCTCTGTCTGTCTGTCCAAGGAGCAGGGTTGGACCTTAACAGGCCAACGCGGCCAGAAATATCCTGCTGTTATTTTTTGTGGTCTGTACAGCCACTAACAACTCTGCGTGGCCCAGGAGAACCTTATTAGTAAGTTTGAAAGGCATGATAAAACCACTCCAGGGTTTTAAACATGTTAATCCCACGCCTGCCTCTCCCTCCCCAGTTCATCCACCCCCTCCTTGCTCTCCTGGAAACAGGGTATAAGATGCTCTACTGTGAAATGTGAGTTGCTTGTGCTAAAAAGGAGGTGGCAAAGCAAAAGTGACCTTTCTCACGGCGATCCCGGGGTGGGAATGTGAAATGGTGCAGACACCTAATGTGCTGTGATGGAACAAGTGTCTTCTGCACCCAGGGGCAGAGCTGAAGAGTGACCTGCTTCACCTGCTCCCAGTTTGATGGGGATGTTGGCTGAGCTCTCTTTTGCTTTTGGCCCCAAAGAAGCAGGCGTTCATTCTAAACTTCTAAATCCCCTTCTCTCTTCCTCTCCTCTCTTTTTTTTGGGGGGAAGGGCCATCTGTCAGTCTGGTTTTGGTAAATTTGGCCAAAACCATGACACCGTGAAAGGTGCACTTCCATTCCGAGCTTGCCCACCGGTCCTTTGGAGTTATTTGGCAAGAGGTAGATTAGGAAATACTCTGTGAAGAGCCCCAAAGGGCTCAGCAGCTCCTCGGGATTCAGAGTAACTTCAGAATTCTCCCAGAACTTGTTTGTGCAGTGCCAAGCCCTTCTCAGAGGTTTTCTTGCACCCCTTCCCTTTTGCCTCAGCCAACACAGAGTTTTCCCCTTTTTAGGGTGATTGCCTTTACTTTGCTTTTAATTCCCATTCTCAGCTGGAAACACTGGAGCGTGAAGCTATCCAGAGTTCCCAGGTCCAGATATATCTGGTACTGCGATCCAGTTGCATCTGTGAGGACTTTATTTTAGGAGATTTGTGTGGGTTTTGCTAAGTGCATTGAAGTAATTTGTACCTTTAAAGGACTGCATCTCCCTCTTGGTTACGGTTAATCTTTAATCCAGCATCTTCATCTTTGCCTGCAGCACCTTAATTTGGCTTCTTGATTTAATTTCTTTTACCGTCTGCTACCTCCTCCTCTTCCCAGCCCCTCTGTCATCTGCCTGATTTATTTTTCTTTGTCTCTTTATCCGCTAGCCCTGCACTCAGCCATTAAATTTTTCTGATTTAGGTTTCTGAGAAGCAACGTACCCTGGAGCTAGTGTTTTGGTGGCCAGAGAGCCATCCTTCTTCTCAACCTGGCCCTGGGGGCCTCCTGTGCTCTTGGAGACAGGGCTGGGACATCAACAGCAGTGTTTGTTTGCTGTTTTGTGAAGTGCTGCTCATAGGTAGACAAGAGGCAGCCCGTGTCTCCATCCCTGACTTTGCCATGAAAAGTTGGGAAGAACATCAAGATTGCCAGGGTTGTTTCAGAGAGGGGGAGGCCAAAAAAAGAGAGCACAAGTGACAGGGTATCTGGACCAAAGTTGGGAGTTACAGGCTTTTTTCTTCAGAGCAATAACACACCTTCATCCTCCTCTTCCCTGTCAGTCGCACACACCAGAGTGATGTTCAGAATCTCCATGTTCAAACCTACTGCCCTGTCATTGCCAGGGTTTGGAGTGGGCAGCCATGGGGTGAGGGTTGTGGTCATCTCCCCCTGCCAGCAAGCCATCCTTCTGCTCCCCTGAGCTCTGACTGAGGGCTTGGAGGGAGCTCTGAGTCCTTTTAGGCTCTCTTGGGGTCATCTAGGAAGATGGAAATGCTGAACTATATTTATAGTATATATTTTAAAATGTATATATTATATCTAAAGGGTGAGGATGGGGCCAGACTCTTCTCAGTGGTGCCTGGTGGTAGAACAACGGTCAATGGGCACAAACTGGAACACAGGAAATTCCACTTCACATGAAGGAAAACTTTACTATGAGGGTGCCAGACCCATAGAACAGACTGCTCAGAGAGGTTGTGGGGTCTCCTTCTCTGGAGATATCCCAAAGCCACCTGGATGCATTCCTGTCCAGCCTGCTCTGGGTGACCTTGTGACCTTGCTTTGGTAGGGGGGTTGGACTAGATGATCTCTAGAGGTCCCTTCCAACCCTGACCATTCTGTGAACTGTAAACTGGACATAGACATTGCCATGTCTGAGGCAGCCTGACCATACCCTGAAGAGGGTGAGAGATATCTCTTACCAGGTGTTTGCATGTCTCTCCCTGCCTTTAAACCAAGCGCATTTCTCCATCCTTGACTAGCCATAGGGAGCATTTCCAGCTTGTTAACTGCTGGCTGCAACGTCTTACATGTATTTTGCCATCTGGTACGCTGAGCAAAAAGCATTTACTACCTCATTTCCCCATTCTTCCCAAGCCTCCTTTCCCATGAGACTTGAGCATGGGACCACGATGTCCGGGCGTAAAAAAAAAACGGTGTACTCTGCTAATGCGCTGGGTTCCTCAGAGGATTTTCCCTGAAATGTTTTCAGTACATATGACAAGGCTGCTGCTTATCACTTCAGCGCGCCGAATCGCCTTTTCTGCATAACCAGGAAACCTCCCCGGTCTCTCAGAAATGATGGCAGGATGACTGGCTGCTGTACAAGGCAGAGAAAGAGGATTGTCTGGACCACGCGTGGGGTAATGCTTGTTGTGGAGCCACATCATTTTATAAACAGACAAGTGGAGTACCCATCTTTTGGACTGTGATCCAATTTGAGTCTTCCTAGAATGAGAAGGACCGACAGCATAACCAGCCACAGGTCTTTAATGTATCAGGCATCTCATGGTAATTGAGAAATTATAGCTGGAAAGCTGATAGGAAAGCTGAGAGGGTAAACTAAACATTTTTGTGTCCAGCTGGAGCATACACTCTTTCTAGATATTTGCTAAAATAAGCAATTTCAGGAGGGCTTGTGCCTTGTGGCACAAGTGGGTGGCAGCCCATCCAACACAGTCCTGGCTCCCGTTCTTCTTTTGCAACATCGGCCAAAATATTTCCGTGCAAGTTCCCCAGTCAAGGACACCCGAGGAGCTGCCCCTGGAGAGAGCGGTCCTGCAAAGCCTGGATAAGCAGCTGTGAATGTCACCTAGGGATGGGAGGGAGGCAGATATATCACTCACCGATTTCACCTTGTCCTCTGTTGGAAAGGAGCCCTATATGATAATGAGACCAGGCATCTTGCCGCTCATCTATCCATTCCCCTGTTGTCCCACTGGTACAGATCCCTCCACTCAGGAAGGTCAACTTCTGAAAGTCCCAATCTCTGCTGATGTTACTTTCACAGTAGCTCGTCTTTTCACCTTTTTCCCCAGATGACCATGATATCTAATGAACTATTTATTTCTTTGATTCTCCAGTACTTTTGATTACTTTTGATGGTCCAATGGAGCAACTTTGCCCAAAAATAAGATTAGGAGATATGGCCTGGGCTTCTTGCATTGGAGAAATTCCAGAAATGCTGTAATGATGCTTTTAGCTATGGATAGCAATAACAAGTTTAAGAGCAGAGGCTAAAGTCTTGGAGGGATAAACATTGGTCTATTGTGGAAAGTAGTCCAAGGTCGTCTTCTGCAGCTGCTGACAGTTGAGCTGACCTGATGATACCAGTTCTTGCAGTGTAGCTAAATCTGAGAATGATTTCTCTTTTTTCTTAACACCATGAAGTCAAGGGATTATAGAGAGCTGCAGGCTTTTCAGTTTCGATTTCACAGGGTTCTGTAGAGGATCTTGAAAATGTCACCTTTTTAAAGGAGAAAATCCACAAGACAGAGAGACTTCAAATATGCTATACAAAACTCAAAACCCTCATGGTACTTCAAGCCAAATTCCTGATGTTGTGTGTAAGTTCAGCTGTGATACTGTGGAAAAGATAAGTTCTCTTATTTATTAAGCAACCACTAGAACTGGGGCAAGGAAAGAATATTTCTCCAGGCTCAATGAGCAGGAGCTATTGAACAGGTTTCCTCTGCAACATGAATATTATGACATCCCACAGGGATTTTCACATTTTGTTCTGTTTTAAGGATGCTAACAGTGTCTTTGGTTTCTCCATTTCTTCTCTACAGCCCATGGTACTCCATGGTGCCAGGTCTTCAGTATTAAAGCTTTGACATTAGTGGCATGTGTTGAGGATTTTTCAGTGGTTTATTGGGTAGGACGTGTGGGGCAGGGGGGTCTTTCTGGGAGTCCATCCTGATGAAACATCTGTCTTGCAGCTGTCTTTGGAAAGGAAGGTTGGCAGGGAAGTACAAGAAAGTTGGGAATGGACCCATTGCCAAGTTCTTCTGTCCCATCCCACTCTTCCTTGTGCGTTGAGGCAGGTCTTTGGAGACCAAGGTATGGTGCAAACTTCATCCGCAAGAGATGATGTTGGCATTTCAGGCCGCCTTCTGGAGCTGTGAAGCGGGGATGTAAAGGGAGAGAATCCTCATTAATTATCAACCACATGCTCTGGGTTTTAAACGGTGGTCCAAAACCCAGGAGGCTGACAATGGTGGGAAGTACTGAGCTTCCTCTCCTGTGGGACAGCATGGCCTTCTGATGAGAGTCATTACAGCTCAGCGTCAGCTGTATTTATGGTATCTGAAAAGATTATCTCCAGATAATCTTGCGGATATTTAGCCAGCCATATGCTTTGTTTCAATGGTAATATGTATTTCTTTGTGTGCTTTAACATTGTTTATGTTAATTAAGGCTTCAGACTGGATGCTGCATATGGGCTGCTTCATTTTTTTTTTCTGGGGCTAATTTGCAGATAGTAAGTAACCTTGTCCCCTGCAAAATGCTCCAATTCAGTTAGCTGTGATTATGAATTTACAGCTGGAAAAAGGCCTTGCTTTTAACCTCCTTATAACTTTCTCTTCCTGTCCTTCCACCCCTCCTCCCACCAACACAAAAAGAAAAAGAGCTGGAGAAAGTCCCAAATGTCCCTCATTTCCCATAGGTCATGAATCTTTTCTTGAATCACCACTGTCTTAATTTTGCCTGTGCCAGTTCTGAAGTAAATCTGCTGAAAACACCTGGAATTAGGGGCCTCTGAAAAAAAAAAAAAAATATTCCTACTCTGATTTAATTTTCCTTGCACCAAGCAACGGGATCAATAGTAGGCTTTTTTTTTTTCCTTTTTCCCTTTTCATTGTTTTTTCTAAAGAGCTAATTTAATAATAGTTGCTAATCTGATTATTGATTCTTTCCTACCGGCAGAAAATTGTTTCGTTCAGTGCCAGGTCTGTGCTGTCAGGGTAGAGGTGAGAAAAAGGGCATCAGCACCAAACAAAAAGCATAAGGAGACAGAGCAATCTCAGCAGTTGAGCATAACATTTTAGGGAGGTTCAAGCAACCTGTTGTTTTTTTTCTTCCTGTGAAGAAACCAGGGACCCCAGCCAAAGGATGTATAGATGCAATGTTGCTCAGTAGTTTCAGGAGTGACTTGCTTACCCCAAAGACCAGGGCACTGTTAATGCCCTCCTACAGGTCTGTGACCATTTGCATCTCCTTTGTGTGCCTCAGTTTCCTTATTTTAGAATTCTAGAATGGTTTGGGTTTGAAGGCCACCTAGTCCAATGTCCCTGCAATGAGCAGGGACAACTTCAATTAGAACAGGTTGCTCAGAGCCCTGTCCAACCAGACCTGGAATGTTTCCAGGGACAGGGCATCTCCCGCATCACTGGGCAATCTGGCCAATCTAGTCTAAGTCTCCCCTCTTTTTAGTTTAAAGCCATTACCCCTTGTCCTATTGCTAAAGGCTCTGCTAAAAAGTTTAGAAAAAGTCTTTTTTATAAGCCCCCTTTAGATACTGAAAGGCTGCAAGAAGGTCTTCCTGGAGCCTTCTCTTCTGCAGGCTGAAGGGTCCCAACTCTCTCAGCCTGTCCTCACAGCAGAGGGGCTCCAGCCCTCAGATCATCTTCGTGGCCTCCTCTGGACCTGCTCCAACAGGTCTATGTTGGAGCTCCAATTTTTCTTTCAGATTGGTTTACACAGGTCTCACCAAACCAATGCAACACTTCACATTCAGAGATGCAGAAGTGAATGATTTTTCTGGGATGATGGGTTTCACTCCGGTAAGCCCAGACTGACTCGCCAGATGTATGAGACATCTTGCAGGATTTTCAGCAGAGTAACTGAGAGCTCGGCCTGGCTTTGGATCTGTGGATTGATCACAGGAAGGAAAAATTGTCTTGGATAATAGGATGACCCTTGTGAAATGGTTTTGCGGTTTTTATCCAGTTCTTTTATCCGAAGCATGATTATTGCTTTGGTATTGACAGACTCCAAAAATTCCCGAGCAGCTAGGGTGTTAAAGATTGATTTTAGTCCATGTTTAACTTAGTGTTTAACTTACTTACATGTTTACCTGTCTAGTATGAGATCCTTTCTGAGTGTTTTAGCAGCCAATCAAAGATTTATTTATTTATTTATTTTAATCAGCCTTTTTTTTCAAAAGGCACAAGAGTTTTCATGTCCCTTTTTCCTGGGAACCATCTGCTTTATAATCAAACCCTGAGGTCCTGCAGAAATGGTGATTTTTACACACTTTGCTGGAGCAAGATGATTATACGGGGCTTTTTTTTGATCCTGAGCTATTGTGCAGAGCCAAAGTGTTTGAAAGGCGCTCTGGGGCAGCCTTTGGCTGGAAATGAAAATTGCTTTTGGGAATCCCACAAAAAGGATTAACTTTGACTTCATCTCTGGTTCGTTCTCCAAATTAATAATCAATCTGCCAGCTGGACCCACGCCAAGCACTTGCCTGACCTGCCTGGTTAGTGAGGGGGGAATGGCCAGCGTGAAGCAAGACGTATCAGAGATCCACAGAATCATTGAGGCTGGAATAAACCCCTGGAGGTCGTTTATATTATTTACGTCTTGAATCTACACCCCATTTTTAAAACCTTTTTCTGATCCATCCCTCTTCGCCCAACGAAGGCTCTCCATTTGTGCAAATTCCTATTCAGAACAGCATTTCTATTTAAGAAAGTCCTTAAGCATGTGCTTAGCTCCAATTTAAATCTACAAGACAGTGCTTAATTGCTTTTTCCCATCAAGTGCTCAAATAATGTTCATAGCCATGTTGTAACATATGGTGGAACATCATTGGAATTACACTGGAGATAAATCTGACCATAGATGTTAGAGACAGAACCAACTTGTCAGACTTCCTACTAACCCTTCCAGTACAATGTTTTTTACGCCAGCCTGGTTTGGGGATTTCTACAATTCCTCTTTGACTGGCTTGTAATCAGTCTGACTACACTGTTCTCTGATATTCTGCCCACGTTTTCCCTTTAGTGCAGTTCCTCTTTCTTCCCTCCCCTCTCGAGACTGCCTGCAAATAATTCTGCTTCCTTATTAGTGTACCTGGATTCAATATTTGTGCATAACTCAAATTCTGCTCTTTTTTGTTGCCACTGAGGTGTGAGCATGGGTTTTCCGTTACAAACCCAGTGTACTTTTCTGCAGAGTCAAAGGTTTTGCTGGGAAGATAAAGGCTCAGCACTGATGGACAGATGAAACCTGTACACACAGGCCTGTACACACACTTACCTCCCCTTAAGGACCTGTTAATTAAAATCCCATTTGCTTCTACACCTTTTAATCAGGTCCATGCTGGAAATATTGTGCATACAAATATGCGATATCCCCTTGGTGTAGTATCCCTGTTTTGTCATTTGAACAGATTCCAGTGAAACAGCCTTTGTACCACAAAATTCAGCCATCGAATCATTTAGGATTTGAATTCTGCCCTGAACTATGAAGCTTTTTGGTAATATTTGCTGCCTGTTCTGGGCAGAACACTATCTGCATCCGACAAGAGGAAAACTCCTTCAGATGTGATTCCCTGGACCATGGAGAGATCCCATTAGATCTCTCTTGGTGGTATTGAATGTGTCATCTGTAGCAGATGTTGCTGGAGAGGCTCAAACATTCAGCAACCATGAGTGGACCACCCAAAATCCCAAGACTGGCATTATTTACGAAATTTCACACAGCTGTGACTTTGAACCCTTCCAGTTGCAAAGGAATTCTGCATTATTAGGAGTTTCTCAGCAACCACATGCATTAGAAATTCATTTTAAAATAAAGAAACACAGAAGCCAGGCTTGAAGGAAGGTTCATAATATGATATCGACACTGGGAATAAGGCGATGGTGGCACCTCAACTAGGTGCCATTAGTGAAGTGATGAGCAGATCTTTGGATGATGCGTCAATTAGCCCTTGTGATGGTGTAGTGCCCAAGAAACCTCTCTCAGCTTTCTGAAGACTGAGTTTAGTCTTCTTCTTGCCTAATGGTGCATGTAGGCAGTGAAAAGAGGCTGGTGACTCTTCTGGCATGTCCTCCTACCTGCAGATAAATTCTCCCAACTAGCTCAAAGCCACGTCCCCAAAAGGGTGCAGAGGTGTTGGCATCAAAAGGATGGCAGGGCAAAGAGAATAGGTAATTAAAAAGGTTTGCAAAGAGGAAGGAAAGGATGAGAGAAGAGTTATTCTTCTGAGGAGCTTAAAACCGGAGGAATGAACATGCTCTTTGGAGCACCCAGCATTTGAATAATCCAAGTAGTTTAATAACTGATAATAATCAATGAATAATGGTAGTAATGAAGGCCAGGTTTTCATTTGCTATTAAATGGCATAGTTGGACTTAATCTGAGATGATTTACACCAAGTTTCTGACTCAGCACGTCCCACAGTACCCATCCTTCATGTGATTTATAGTCTCTTTTAAAGTAAAAACTGGACTGCTTTGATCCAATGGGATAAATAAGCAGGCATCAGACCAGGTTTATAAGAGCAAAGGGTAGTTGTTGTTTTTTTTTTTTTTTTTTGCCTAGATATCGCTATGCACTCTTTCTCTCTGTGTGTCTAGAAGTGGGTATCACACTACGCCAAGTGTGGCATTGGCCTTGCATAGACTTTATTCCGATATTGCGTTTACTGCTGTACTGTCAGCTTCTCTGCCGTGAGACCAGGCTCAGCATCCAGGGAGTGCTATTTGTTTTCTGATACCTTCCCTGGGCTTTCTTTTTTTCTTTTCCTCTTTTTTTTCCTTTTTTCTTCTTTTTTCCACTTTTTTTTTTTGTTCTTTTTTCTTTTTTTTTCTTTTCCTCTTTTTCTTTTGTCTTCTTTTTTTCTCTTTTTTGTTCCTTTTTTTTCTTTTACTTTTTCTTTTCCTTTTTTCTTTTTTTTTTCCTTTTCTTTTTTTCTTATTTTCTTTTCTTTTTTTTTATTTCTTTCCTTTTTTTCTTTTGGTGTTTTCCTCCCTTTTTCTTTTGGATGAGGCTGCTCCTGTTGATGCACAGCCCAGATTTGTTCTAGTCTGCTCTGAAAGCTGGTAAATGAGTAAATCTGGGCTTCGTGATTGAAAGCAATGTTAAGGCAATTGTATTCATACATTTCGAGAGAGTCCAAATCGCTTGGGGGCAGGTGGTGTACGTGTGTGTCAACGTATACATGTTTGATGCTTTAAGAATGCTTTAAATGTGTTGTGAAAACTTGCTTAAACAGAAAAAGTTAAGGAAAATTAGGAGCCCTTTTTAGAGCACTTTTCCAGATATCTACAAATCTGTAAATGAAAAAAGATAACCAGAGCACACAAAAAAAACCATCTAAAAAAACCAAACAACCCCAAATCCACCAAACAAGGACAAATAAGCCAATATCTACAAAAAAACCCAACAACAGTCTGTTTTAGAGGGAGAGTAAAAGCTGTTGTAGAGATACGGACAAAGGATAAATTGATAGCAAGCATTTCAAATTAAAAGCTTGAAAAAGATAAGAGAAAAAACAAAGAAGATGTAAGAATTTTACTGTTCAGGATGGTTAAAATGAATAAAAAGGAAAATTTAGAGTGTACTAAAACCAAAATAAATCCTAATGGTATTGGTTTGTTACTAGCTAGAAATGACAGATTTATTTATAATAATGCAGAAATTTCAATAAACGCCTGTATTCCGTAATTGGAAGAGAGCCTGGTTACTTAATCCAGATCGCAGGCTAATGAAACGCTTTTCATTACACCAGCAGCTAGAAAACATGATATACATCATCTAATAAAGTAAGATGTTTTTAAGAGAAACGAGACGGAGCAATTTCTCATGCAAGAGCCTTAGAAGAGCAGGTTAAGGCTAATTGGGGATCATTGCTCTTTAGTTAAAAAAGGGTAGAAGTTCTCCCAAAATCCAGAGAGTGTCTGTAAACACAACGGCTTCACTCCAGAGCCGCCCGCCTCACATCTGTCTTCGGCACAATAACACACCATCTGATACGGGATCCAAAAAATTAGGGGATTGTGGGTAATATTATGATTATAATTGAATAATAGCATGCTCATTAAAACGGAGAAATTAATAGCAATCAACTTACGGAAAATAGATCTTGTCAAGCAAAATGAATACTTTCTGGGAGAATACATAGCTGGTTGGTGGAGTCCGAGCATTTGTCATTATTTGTACACATCACAAATAAGGCATTTGTCTTTGGTGGCAGTAAATAAACAGAACGACTGGCTAATGAAGTTCTTGGAAATATAGGCGATGCATATAGAGTATAGAATTCATATTCCTTGTGAGATTGGCCTTGGATCTCTCAGACCCTTCCAAGGAAAATGCTGGTGGATTGCAGAAGGTGCATGGATGAGATCAGGGAACGGTGCTCGATCCTCAGGGTCTCTAAGAGATGATGTGACTTAGTTCCACGAAGAGCTGACCACCCAGGGAAAACAGATTTCTGTCCCATCAGCTGGAGGGACACGCAGGAGGGTCCAGCCATTTAGAAAGCCCTGGATGGGGGCCAGAAAAAAACCTGCTCTGTGTGTTACAGATAACCTCTACAGTAAAATTAATTTGGCTTTTCGTTTTTACTATGAAAAGTGCTTTGGTCCCAAAGGGAGATAATTCATGAAGGCTCAATGTCATGTGTTAAACTGGATCCAAGCAGATCATCACAACAGAATCAACAGCATGTGTTGATGCCCTGTTGATACCCACCCCGTTCCTTGCAGGCTGGTGGAGGAAGGCTCTGTCTCGTTGCGTGAGGAACAGGTCGGTGTGTGCACAGAGTCGAGACCTCCAAAAAAAAAAAACTTCTTCACAACTCAAGGCAGGTCTGCTGGAGTCAGCAGACTACAGAGAAGTCCAAGCCATCTGTGATACACCTAAGGCTGCTGAGCAGCTTGGCTCCATCTGGACCTGCCTTGAGCTTGCTGCTGGCATTCTTGCCTAGGTCCGGTCCCCTCCTCTGAGGATGGTCTGATGTGGAGAGGGGACATCTAAGGTCCCTTCCAACCACTAAGATTCTGTGATTCTGTGATTCTGTGATCTTACACCCTTGTTCCTCCACTGAAGGCATAAGGCCCTTTTGCTCTGCCTCCACACCCTGTCCCAGGCTCCAGTGAAGCCCAGGTTATCCATATGGATCCTGACCTTCTCCTCCTTTGCACCCAATAAGTGACCGTGTTTCAGGAGAGTGGTCTGGACAAGACACAGAAGCAATGGGTGGAAAATGACTGTATTTTTGTGGTGATGACTGTACACTTGCATGTGAGGCACAGCATGGGATTCCCCTTTCCCCTGGCTTAGCCCTTGGTGCTCATGTGGAGATGGTGCTGCAGTAACTTTTCTTAGTGAAACCATCCCATCTATGGGATAATGGCCAACTTCACATGGAGCCTTTCCCATCTATGACCCTCTGCTTCTCTTCCCCACCCTGAAAGGATGCCATGAGAAAGCAGGGACTCTGTCCCTTTGATATCTTGAAGTCCCTCTGGCCATCAGGCAAGGCCACCCCTGCCATGCCTGAACCTCTGAGAGCACAGGGAGAGTCTGAGGGGGGTCCTATCATGGTCTGTGGAGCCCCTGGCCCCAGAGAGCTGGGGGGAAGGACAGCCTAGGGGGTTGGGGTGAGGAGAAGGAGGGGCTGGTGCCTGTGGAGTAATTGAAGGGGGTGGTGGGGAAGGTATTGGAGAGTCATATATTTGGTTAACTTGTGTGGGGGAGGTCTTTATGGGTCAGTGAGATGAGGAGGGCACGTCTATATGGGGTGTGGTGCAGTGGCACATGGGTTTATATGGGGTGAGGGATGGGGCTATGGGGGAGAGAGGTGTGTATGGGGTCTGTGGGACAGGTCTATGAGGTTATATATCCATAGGGGATATGTGGGACAGGGCTATAGGGTTAGGGAGGGGTATTTGTGTTGCGTAGGACAGGACTACAGGATTGTTTAGCCATGTATGGTATGCGTGTCACAGGGCTATAGGGTTATGCATCCATGTAGGGGGTGTGTGGGAGACGTCTATAGGGCTATATATCCATATATGGCATATGTGGGGCAGGGCTATAGCATTATGCACCCATTTTATAGGATACGTGGGACAGAGCTATAGGGTTATGCACCCTTACATAGGATGTATGTCACAGGGTTATAGGGTTATGTATCCACATTGTGGGTGTGTGGGAGGGGGTGATAGGGTTAGGGGGGGTATATATGGGGTGTGTGGGACAGGGCTATAGGGTTATGCATACATATATAGGATATGTGGGTCAGAGCTGTAGGATTATACATCCTTACATGGGATGTATGTCACAGGGTTATGGGGTTATGCATCCACGTAGTGGGGGGGGTGAGTTAAATGGTTATGTCTAGCTTATAGGCTTAGGAAGTAGGGGAGAGTGAGACAGGGGTAGCCCAGGGGGGGACATTTACATGGGGGGGGGGAGGATGACGGGGTCAGAGAGGTGACCCGGAGGGGATGGGGAGACCAGAAGCAGGACCAGTGCTAAGAGATCCAGGTCCCGGGGGTGGTGGCGGTGGGTGATGCTGAGGGTGGCCGGGAGGCGGCGGGGGGTTGGGGGTGTGCGGTGCCCTCTCCCTCCCTCCCCGCCCGCCCTGACGGCCGTTCTCCCCGTCTCTCTCTCTCTCTCTCCTCGCTCCACCGCCCCGTCCCTCCCTCCCTCCCTCCCTCCTTTCCTTCCTCCCTTCCAGCCGAGCCTCCGCCTCCGCTTCTCCGCCCGGCGCCTGGTCCTGGCGCGGCTGCCGAACGGTCCCGCTCGACGCCTCCCGGACCAAGTGCCTGTGTGACCGGCTCTCCGCCTTCGCCATCTTAGCCCAGCTCAGTCCCGACATGGTGAGTCTCCGCCGAGGGAGGAGCAGAGGGGAGAAGGAAGGGGGAGAGAGAGACACACACACACATACACACACACACACACACACACGGGGCGGGGGGGAGAAGGGAAAATCAAGAGGGAAGGGAAAGAGACGCCACCGGGATGGAGCGGAGCATCCTTGGCCGTGCGGCTTTTTGGGTACCGCGTACTTGGGGCGGAAGAGCGGAGGGGACAGACAGTCAGACACCCCCAACCCCACCCACAAAACCCCCAGGACCGTGGTGAGGACACCCCGAGGCTTTTCATCACCCTTCCCCGCCGCCCTTCCTCTCCCCTTCCCCTCGCCCCTGACCGCAGCTTTGCGGGGATGGAAGTGGGGGGGGGGAGAGGGGGGTAGAGGACCACACCGCACACATTGGGGCTGCTGCTGCACCGCTTCCCCCTTTTCCTCCCATCCCCTCCGTCCCTGCGCTGTGTGTTTGAAATAGAAATACCCTTAAACGTGGGGGGCGACCAACCCCCGCCGGGCGTGTTCACTCCCGGGGGCTCCCCACGCACCGAAATCTTCGCACGTGTCTTATTTTGAGGGGGAGGAATCGCCCCTACACCGCCTCCATCCCCTCCGCAGCTCGACCGTGTGTGTGTTCCCCCCATTCCCCCTCCCCCCCAAATCCCTGCCTTGGGGTCCTTCTCACCACCCCATGCCTTTTTTAGGGGTGAGGGAGCGTCCCCGCTCCGGAATAAAGGGTCACGGAGGGGAAGAGTTGGGAAGTTTTGGCCGCTGTGGGTGACACGAAGCCGGTGCCGCGTCTCGGACGGAGCCTCCGTTAAAAAAAAAAAAAAAAAAAAAAAAAAAAAAAAAGTGCAAGATTCCTAGAAATTATCACCGGGCGGCTGCACCCTGAGTCAGAGATGGGGGCACCAAAGGCAACCCCAGGGTGGTCAAAAGGGGCTTCACAAGCTCCTCTCTTCCACCTTGCGCTTTTAATTTTTTTTTTCTTCTTTTTTTTTTTTTTTTGAAGTAGTTCATCCCTTTTTTGGACTGTTCCCAGGTTCATAGAGCAAAGCTCCCCTCCCCTCTACCTAGCGCTTCTCCATCTGCCTGGGCACTGGGAGTTACTGGGCCCTTGCAATTATTTACTAATTATGCCTTGCTTGTTAAATGCTGGCTTAATTCAGCGAGGGGAAAGGAAGAAAGGAAGGGTGATGGTGGTAAAGGGAGGGGGGGGATCACATTTTCCAAGATGAAGGTTTGGTTTATTATTAGAAACACTAATGTATTTGGTCCACTAGTTACCATGGAAACAACATCTGCACTGAAGTGGTTTTAAAGACACAGTGTTGGTTGTGTTTGCCCGGGCCCTGTGCAGGCCCAGCCACTACAGGGTTGTGAAACGAGCTTTGGGGCATCAGGTAGAGCCGCTCTTGGGGTCCTCTTGAGAGAGGCACCAAGCTTCTGTTCTCGGTAGAGATGCGCTGCTTGAAGGATGCTTGAAAGTAGGACCAGGACTGGATTCCCGCTTGGAAGGGGCCTGGAAGGAGCTGGTTGTATTGATGCTGGTGTCCCTGTACCAGTTTTCTTCCACGGGTTGTTGTTTCCTTGTCTTCCCACCTGGCAGGCTGGGATCTGGTTGAAACTGAGTGGGCGGGGAGGTAGCTTGCTGGGCTAGTGGTCTCCAGGAGTGGTACCCAGCCTTCTCTAGGTGGCCAGGCTGAGCTCAAGTGAGCCACCTCCTGCAGCTCCGTTCCCTGCTGCTCCGTACCTGCCCTGTGAGCCTGCAGGGCTGTGTTCTGCCTTCACCCTTCAGCCCAAGCTCCAGCAGCTTAAATGCCCGGCTCTAGAGGTTGTGATGACCACCAGGATGATGGATGGGTGAGCCTTGTCCAGCGCAGGAAGGAGTCCGTGGTGTTGTTGCGAGCAACCCAGTCCTGACAAAGTTTAGGGAGGTTGTGTGGTCAGAGAGAATAAATGGTGATTTCTGCCGCAGGAATACTTTTAAGGCGAAGCCTGAAATGAAGCCAGCCCAGGTGTGCAGCTGAGCTGCTGGTAAAAGTCCTCTGCTGCTCGTTTTTCTGGAAGCGGGCAGAGGACCAGGCAGTGTGGGAAGAGAGAAAGGAGTCTTTGACTTGGCTAAAGCAGAAGTTTCTCTGACGGAGGGCGAAGTCTTCATGTTCATGCAGTGCTTGGTGTTATTTAACTAAGCAGTTAGGAAAAAAATGGTTAATTTGACAAGGCCAGATATTGCTACCCCCTGAGCTCTCGGTGTTTGGAGTGTTATCTGTGTAACACAGGGTCGATTTAAGCTCTTTATCATCGGTGAAAGTATTTTCTCATCTGAGAGTGGGCTTGGCTGCAGGAGGATGCAGCTTCCTTCCCCCAGGCATGTTTTATTATATCTGCAACTAACCTCTCAGCTGGTCCTTTGGGGTTTAGGCCTAAAATTGCTTCCTTCACCTGCTTTCCAACTCCTCTGGCTGCTGGTTGGGTTACGTTTTCACAACTCTTTATTTTTTTCCCCAGCCTGGAGTCAACTCCAGCATCAGGATGAGTCCTTTGGCCATACTGGGAGGGAAGCTGGGGCCTGGCTACCTCCTGAGCCACCCCCAACTCAGCAAAGCCCAGGGTTTGTTGATGCTGTGGAGCGTTGTTCATCCAGGTCCTTGTGGTACCACCCTTGGTTTCCTGACCAAGTGTCATTCTGAGCAAGCCCACGCTGCCTCCCTTCCCCAGAGGTGGCATCTCATCATCGTTGGTGTCTGCGGTGGTGACATTTATAGTGCAGTTTTTCATGTGCCTTTGGAGCTCTCGGGACAAGAAGCTCTGTCCGCCTGTGTCATTAATATTATTTATTGCTATAAATCTCCCTTTTGGAGTCTTTGGCCCTGGCAGTTTGAAATATTTGTAACCCTGCTATGGGCACAGCTTCTTTGCAATGAAAAAGGACCAGGAAAAGCTTGTAGGGGGTGACTGGTGATGCTCAGGCAGACAATTTGGACTTGCCAAGGACAGAGTTTAGGCCCCGAGAGTTGCTCATGTGGTGGGAAAAGGAAGCAGTTTTCCTTGATTTCGATGAAGTTAGGGGCTGAAAGTGCTGTGTTTTGAATCAGTTTTGCACACAGTTGTCTTTAAACAGTGATGGAGCTGTTTGGCTCAAAAGCTGGAGTTCAAATTTGCCTCTTTCTCTGGGTCTGATTTCCCTATTTCGACTGGACAGAGGCAGCCTCTTGCACTGGTTCGGCACAATGGCCGTTTGACCATCGTGAAAGATTAAAACCTCTTAGATAAAGGAACACAGACAAGTTTTTTGGGGCCACCTTCTCATTTTGGTTTTATACCGTGCGTAGCTTGGTAGGGCAAGGGGATTGACATGCTCTGATGCTACACCTGCATAATAGCCGTGCTAATAGAGAATAAGGGCAAAAGGAAATTGCAGAGCCAACTGTTCAAACTAAACCTTTGCAAACCACAGTCAGTGTGATTAAGAGTCTTGTGGAGGTGTTTTTTCAATATTTCATGGCAGTTTGTTGGAGATGGGAAGAAAAGAGAGCGGGAGCCTGAGGATGCTTTGGAGAGCCTTTCACTCTTCGGTTGTCTTGTTTGAGTTTGACTTGTGCTGTCTCTCCTGCCCACCAGCTCACGATTGGCCTTTGTAAAGTCCATCAAGCTTAAAAACTTGGTTCTTACAGCACTTAGGACCATAGTAAGACCATCCGAACACGGGCTTTCTGCCTCCTAGCCTCGTCTGCAGAGATGTGGCTGATCAGTCGGGTGTCTGAGCTCTGCTCTTATTTCCACTGTTAGTGAAGGTTGAAAGGTGCTGGTGGCAAGAACTTGAATGGATGCTGAGCTGCTTGTGTCTGTGCTGAATTTTTGGAGCGTCTTGTCTCCGCCATGGTGTTTACCAACAGGCACACGATTAGCTGGAAGGGTTGTACAGCACCTGTGTATTTTTGGGGGGTGTATTAGAGCAGACCAAAGCACAGAGCTGACTTGGAAGCGCGCTGGCAAGGTGACTGAGCCTACGCAGTGGTAACCCTGACCCTATGAAATCCCAGGGTGTTGGAAGAGGCTTTGTTCATTGTTATCTCCGGTGTACATGAACACAAGGCTCCTTCCATGGTGTGCTTCCTACCCAAAGGGACAACAGCTTCTGAGCTTCTCTCTCAACTTTTTTTTTTTTTTTTTTCCCCAAAAACATCTCGGTGTTGTGTGTAGAGCAGAGAGGAAGAAATCCTTTTCACTCTGGGGAAATAATGAAGCGTGCAGAGAAGGCTTTCAGCGTACGTCTTGGCTGAGCAGGCTGTGGGAAGGCAATCCACGTGCAGGTTTGGTGTGATCTTGCCGTACCTTGAAGATCTTCCCTCTGAAAAGATTGCCCTGAGGTGTGTGTACTTCGGGGAGAGTGGGCAGACACAAGGTGTGTTATTTTGAGGTGCTAAAACTCCACACGGCCACCCTTGCCCAGGGAGTAGATCCAGGTTTTCCAACAGCACGCTTTTCCCCTGGAAAAATGTTGATGTTAATGAATTAAAATATTTTGTAAGGGTGTAGCAGTTCTGACAACTTTTTGATGGAAAATTATAGCAGTGTTTCACATGGATAAGACCGAAGCACTTTATTTGAACATTTTATGAACATTTTAACATTTATATTCTACCATCGATTATCACGTGAGATTTGGAGTCTGGATAAGAACAAAGCCTTTGCATACCTCGAGAACAGCCAGTTCTCACGTTTACAATAGTTTTCAGGTTTCATTAATAATGTTGCTGCTTCTCCTGCAATATTAACCCTGATTCAAAGGCTGGACTTTTTC
>JAOQGH010000012.1:150785678-150816462 GCA_025769975.1 Gallinago jamesoni
AATAGTTTTCAGGTTTCATTAATAATGTTGCTGCTTCTCCTGCAATATTAACCCTGATTCAAAGGCTGGACTTTTTCCGCTGACAAGAAGTTCTCAGTTTTGCCCAGCTCGAAGTCTTAAGGCATCAAACCACTTGCTGGTTTGCACGGAGGAGGTCTAGGGAAGAGTTTTTTAGACTGGTGTATCTGGGCTTGCTGGCTAAGCTACAGGCCGAGAGCTGTTTCTGTGCCTGTAAGGGAAATTGTGACCTTGGACTAATCATTTTGCTGTTTTCTGCTTCCATTTCCCCAGCTGCAGCACCCTTGCAGGTGACATCCCAGGCTGTGTGCATCCGTGTTTGCACAGGGCCCCAAGCATGAAGGGTGCTACAGAAGGCACCAAGTGCCATCATTTCCCTGAGAGAGCGTTAGGAGCCTCCGTTTGCTTTGGTTAGCAAGAGCCGTGCCAAGGCAAACGTTGCTGAGCTGCAAACATTTTTGGCTTCTGAGGTCCAAATCCTCTGCAAATCTCCCAGACTTGTGCTGTTGGCACCTCTTCCCGCAATCACCCTGCCCTCTCTGGGATGCTGCTGTGCATAGAGTGTCTCTCAGGAGTTGATTGTGCCTCTTGCTGTGGAGCCCTTGATTGTGAAACGCTTCTTAATATTTCCTGGAGATCTGTGCTGTTACTGCAGGACTCTCCCTGGTTATAGAATCATGGAATCATAGAAGGGTTGGGTTTGGAAGTGACCTTAAAGATCATTGAGTTCCAACCCCCCTGCCCTGGGCAGGGACACCTCCCACTGGAACAAGTTGCTCAAAGCCCCGTCCAACCTGGTCTTGAACCCCTCCAGGGATGGGGCATCCACGTCTTCCTTGGGCAACCTGTTCCAGTGCCTCACCACCCTCACAGTAAAGAATTTCTTCCTAGTATCTTATCTGAATGTCCCCTCTTTCAGTCTAAAACCGTTTCCCCTCGTCCTATCGCCACAGTTCCTGATAAAGAGTCCCTCCCCATCTTTCTTGTAGGTGCCCTTTAGGTACTGGAAGGGTGTATAAGGTCTCTCTGGAGCCTCCTCTTCTCCAGCACAACTCTCTCAGCCTTTCTTCATAGCAGAGGAGCTCCAACCCTCAGAGCATCTCCTCTGGACCTGTTCCAAGAGGTTCGTGTCCTTCCTGTGCTGAAGACTCCAGAGCTGGATATAGTGAGAGTGAGGAAGGGACACTCCTTCTGGACTCCTGCCTTTCCCAGGACAGCTTTATGCTTAGATTGGGGAAAGTGATGGTGTAAGTGTGGGATTCACCCGTCTCCTGCTCCACAGGAGGAACACCTGCTGTGTTTTCTCAGGGGTACCTTTCCTTGAGGTCTGTGGCAGCCCGTAGGAGCAGGCTGTGATTCTGCAAATCACAAGCTTGTCTTTCCTTCTCCCAGCAGGGATGCTCTTTTCACTAAACCCAGGATTGTCCCCCTGAGTTTCAGCAGGCATTGAAAGCATGGAGAAGATAGAGTACAAACCAGCTGGGCAGACAGTTTTCTCCTCCTACTCTCTCTCGTAATACAATTAGAGTGTAAAGAGGACGTGTGATGCCCTTAGATGGCCAAAATGGGCCAACCCACAGTCTGGCTCGCTCTTAAAAGAATTGCATTATTTTTCAAACGTGGCCTTTTCAGCACAGGGGGCTGAATTGGGATCCTGCGTCGTCCCTTGGCTGGAAGTCACCTGCTTTTAAATGTTTGCTTTGTCATCACTGACCTGAAGTCTGTCAGTGTGCACTGCAGAGTGAATTGGGGCTAAATCTCATTTGAGTTTGGAGAGGATCCGGAGTCAGCGTACAGATGATTTATGTTGGTTTTTTAGAGGAAGGGGGATTACTGATAGAGTTTGTGCTGTGCAGAGGAGTCCTGGGTTTGTTATTTTGGTGGGAGATGTGAATGGAGATTACCATTGCTGTATATCTATGTCTAAGAAGGGATCCCATCAGCAAATAAGCGATCGGTGTTGGAATGTATATAGGAAAGGAACCAGAGATGAGGGTGATAAGAAATCCCTTTCAGTTTTTCTGTGCTTCTAGGAGAGACAACACTTGAATATCTTAAAAGAAGACAGGTAGCACACAAGGTAATAATAGGAGGATTTGGCTCAGCATATTAAGCACGCATCCAGCATCCCGCCTCCTTCGCGACTGTCTGCAGATTCAGCTGTCTGTCGATCCAGCGGGTAGTTGGGTAGATTTTTCACAGCTGACAGCTTTTCCTTCCGCCGAGTTTCTGCTTCGCGCTCGTGGAATCGCTCGGCTCTTTAACTCAACGCTGAAACTCCAGGCGGTGGGATTGCAGCAGCGTGGGGGCTGCAGCTCTTCCCCCCTCCCCATCCCCGTGAGCCGGAGCCAGCGAGCTCCGCGCAGCCCTGGCAGTGACTGTTCTGCAGGCAAATGCTGCATCACCCTATATCTCTTCATCTGGAGGGGAACGTGGGAGAGGAACATGATCAAGTGGCTGGGAGCTTAAAACCGATGTGGGATTCAGTGCTTCAGTGTGAGTAATACCCAGCCAAATTCACCCTTTGGTGTAAAGGCAAGAGTTAAGCAAGTCACCCCAGGAGCAGACCAGGGCTGAGGTTAGTCCCTTGTCTTCAGCTGAAATTAAAGATTGACCGTGCGCATCTGGGTTACTGCATGTCCAGGCATTCCTAAGGGGTTTGGTGCTTATTTTGAGCTGCAGTGCTTAATGGCTTGTTGCCATGAAGGCGGCTTAGCAAGTGTGACAGCTGCCCTATTACCCAGCCACAGCTTACTGCTCCGTTAAAGGAGGTGTGGATTTAAGCCAGGACACCAGAGTCTTCCCAATTCCCACTTTCCCTGTTCCTAAGAGCTCAGAAAGCAGCTCTCAGACTCAGCGCAGGCAGATTTGAGCCAGCGAGGGCCAGAAATGTGAACTCTGCTTCCTGGGATGCTCTTCTCTGTGTTCAAGCAGGATGACTGGTACGATACGTGAGGGTGGGAGCGTGTGAGTATGTGCGTGGGAGAGAATGATGTGTCAGAGCTGTGGTACCTCCACGCTGATGGTGAGCGGAGGTGAGGTCTGTGAGACGGGCTGACTCTTTTCTCAAGGAGAAGAGGCTGAGGGGAAAGAGGAGAGTAGTCTTCAAATGAGTAGAAGGTAGCTGCAGAAAGGGAGTAATCTTTCTGTGTCTGATGGGGATTGGACTCAAATTGCAGCGAGAGAGATTTAATTTAGGCACAAGGGAAAACCTTCTCTAAGGACCGAGAGCCTAAGCTCCATCAGCAAAGATTTTCTTGAATAGGTTTGGGATGGTTTAGATGTCTTTGAGGCAGGTGAACAGGTGAGCTGAGCGTGTCAGATCTTTTCCTACCCTCTTACCTGTAATAAAAGTTGTGGATGCACCATCCCTGGAGATGTTCAAGGCTGGATGGGGCTTTGAGCAAACCTGGTCTAGTGGGAGGTGTCCTTGCCCAGGGCAGGAGGATTGGAAGTAGATGATCTTTAAGGTCCTTTCCAACTCATTAGATTATTATGATTTTGTGATTCAAATTCTGTAAACTCGGTCACCTTTGTGTCTTCTTCTTGCTGTGTAAAAGAGAGAAATGTGTCAGACACGTGGTACGTTGCTGGGAGGTGGAGGAATGGGGCGGAGGCAGATTGGGAAGCCCTGTTTGGATTAGGGCACGTGTTTGGAAAAATCACAGGGTCTGTCAACGATTGGAGACACCACTTTACCTGCTTTCCGTATCCAGCCGTAGCTGGTGATCCACTATTAGTTTATATTTACCATGTATTATTTGGACCCCCACGTCACCTGGGAGGCTTCACTGTGGAGCACGACTTCAATCTGCTCCGCGCTGAAAGAGCCACAAATCCCACCAAAATAGGTGGAGTGCAGCTGAAATTTCCAGCTGAAGTACAACGATGCTTGGAATACGGGTGGGTGTGGGGGCACATGTAAACAGCACGAGGGCATTAGTCATCGCGATCTGCAGTAAGTCGTGGCACATCTGCCGTCGCCAGGATTGTTTTGGAGGCATTGCAGGGTTTTACAGAGGAGGTTTGAAGCAAGAGCACTGGGTAGCTTGCTAGGTGGTTTTTGGGGGGGAGCTTCTCCTGAGGCAGAGGACGGCGTGGGAGACATCACAAAGGTGCTCATTTGAAAATGGGAACAAGTGGGTGATGGAGGCTGGGTTGCACAGGCTCACCAGGGGTGGGAGTCAGCCCATTAGTGCTAAATGAGATTACCTCCCTTTTCAAAGCACTTCAAGGACTAAGAACGTTGTGTTTGGAGAGTCAGTCAAACTGTTGAAACTGTTGAGCATTGCTTGTCTTTCTTGCACCATTCTGCACCCATCTCTGTAGTACTTTGGCCTAGAAAAGCCCTTTTGTAGTAATTTTGGCAAGCTGCTTCACCACTGAGCGCTGTTGTGCCTTGCCTAAAGGCTAAGGTTGCCCTTGAATTGGCATGAGGTGAGACATAAAATCATAGAATAGACATAGAATCATGGAAATCAAGACATAATTATATTTTTTTTACAACAAATGCCTACTCATTTAAACCAAAGTTGAATTAGTTTCTGAAAGGCTTATGCCCTTCGTCTTTTGTTATCTGCGAGAAGCTCAGTGGACAAATCTAGTGGCAGGATTTTGGCTGTAATGGCAATCTTAAAGCAAAAATGGACAATTTGCATGGAAAACAAATGTCAGACTTGTAATTACGAATATTCGAGCTTGAAAGTTCCCTCTAAATGTTATGACTATCTAATCAAGAAACTGGGATTATGCTGTGCCTGATAATGGTCAGTCAAAACTAAGTTTGCAGCTCGAGTCTCACTCGCTGCCAGCCCTACTAACCAAACGGATATAAAGAATATACTCTATAAATCTGTGAAAGCAAAATGACTCTTTTCCCACAAGCAAGACAATGCTTTCATTTTTCATGACAAATTGTTCTTTTTGCTCTTTTAAATATGGCAATCATGTCAGCCATTCCCCAGTTGGGGAATATCCTACTACCAGGGCCAGTTTTGATCTTGTTTATATCAATTCAGTACAGTTGTAAATCCAAGGGCTGTTACAGTTTTACTTCCCAATCATTCATCTGTGAGTGAGATGGGCATCAGGGCCAGAAGCTCATTCCTTGAGAGCTGCTTTGAGATCACCATTCCATGTGGAGGGAATTAGCACCAGTTTCCCCCCAGTAACCAGCTGTGTATTGCACTGGGTAGGTGGGAACATGCTGGATCCCACAGGCTCTTCAGATTGCAGTGGGAATAAGGCTGTCGTTATCATCATAACAGCTTAATGATTATCTGCTAAATGACTGAAATCCTTTTGTCTCCTTGCCAGAAGCCAGCTCTAGTCTGTAAGGCCCTGAAGGCCTCTGAGGACTGATAGTGAGCTGGAGACATCTTTTACTTCAAGGTTGGTTCAACCTGAGTTTGAGTCAGAAGCTATTGCCAGTGTGGGGACCTTCAGTGGTTGAACAGCGAGAGATGGATTCTATAGGAGAAGAATCACATCTGCAAAGGGACTGAACACAGGCAGGGTTTAAGAGGTGTTTTAGAGATGTCTTGGGCACAACTGTTCATGGCTTGCTCTTTGGATGAAGTTTTTTTTCATGGACTGGTCTTCAACATGAAAGGATGTTAGAAAGAAGAAAGAGAAGGTAGGCTTTTGTTCTCCATCATGATAGGCAGCAGGGTGAGACCTTATAGCAGCCTTCCAATATCTAAAGGGGGCCTACAGAAGAGATGGGGAAGGACTCTTGATCAGGGAGTGGAGCGATAGGGCAAGGGGTAACAGTTTTAAACTGAAAGAGGGAAAATATATATTAGATATTAGGAAGAAATTCTTCACTGTGAGGCTGGTGAGACACTGGTCAAGGTTGCCCAGAGAAGTTGTGGCTGCCCCATCCCTGGAGGTGTTCAAGGCCAGATTGGATGGGGCTTTGAGCAGCCTGCTCTAGTGGGAGGTGTCCTTGCTCATGGCAGGGGGGTTGGAACTTAATGATCTTTATAGTCCCTTCTAACCTGAACCATTCTATAATTCTATGATATGAGCATCTTTGGCAGAATTCTTCCTCCAGACACTATGGCCACAGGTCTTCTCCCCCTCCTCAGGGAGGTCTCTCCAAAGGGCAGGATGCAGGGGGATGGAGGAGGCAAGCATTGCCCATGCTACGGGGAGAGCTGCCAGTCTGGCATCACTCATCAGCATGACATTGATAAAGTAAAACAAATAGCGGGCTGTTTTGGAATAATTTGGTAAAATGCTGTCGCCTGGCATGGGACCAAAACACTGCTTAAATCAGGATAAACACAGTCTGGATTCCACCCTCATTTTCCATTCCCAGTCTGCCATGGAGTTATTTTATTTTAACTGTGTAAATCTTACCACGTTTCCCTGCAAGGTGCTCAGCACTGCTGCTGGGAAGTTACTAGAGATGAAGGCACACTTGTGAAACCAGGGCAAGAAGGGTAACGCAAGGACCAGCTTGCAAATCAGTTATGGACTTTTTGAATTAATTTTCCTTTGCATAGTACAGGGAAGGGACAGTCCCAAGCAGAAAGGAGCAGTAAAGAAGGCTCATTTTTAGTGTAGTTAGAGCATAAATACATACTGTAAAATAACACTATTAATAGTAATAATAGCAATAATATTATTAATGATTAATTCTGTAGCAAGGGCTCTAGCACTGTCCTGTAATTATCCCTATTGTTTAATTGTTATAATGCTCCCTGGCTATGTCTTGGTTTGTGCCAACTGGCAACATCCAGATGTGGTCCATGAATGATCCGCTAGGCAGTAGGGACAAGACCTCGCTGTTTTGAGTGGAGAGTTTGTATGAATATTATCTTTACTGTTTCATTTCATCTCAGGACAATGGAGTGAGTCCTGGACCATTTTATTTTCTAGGACTGACAGCGAGATAGAGTTTTGCTGCTTCAGCCATGTGCTGTCATAGAACACTATGTCAGTGGTACTGCACAATGTGATTAAAGTTCACTTCTGCCTCTGTCGTCTCAGGGGGAAAGAGTGCGTACCCATAGAGGAATAGGCCATTTTGATTATTACCAGCTCCATTCTGGAAAATGGTTCTAATTTCTCCTCGAAGTCCTTTAAAGGGAAAGGCTGGAACCGAGCAAGTCTTACCATCTGCACAAACAGATAACCAGACGCTCCATCTGGCCAGCTCACAAACAGTTAAGCAAAAAGCTCTCTCCTCTCCCTCCTCCATATCTTCCCGTGTTAATATTGCACAGCAGAGAATGAGATGCTGGTGCTTGATTGTCCTGACATAGCCCTAGGAACCCCCTAAGGCATTTACACATATCAGAAATGTAAGCTGAATTCAGCATTGGAAGGAAGATGGAGAACAGGCTGAGAGAGTTGGGCTTGCTCTGCTTGGAGAATAGAAGGCTCCAGGGAGACCTTATATCCCCTTCCAGCACCTAAAGGGTCTCCAGGAGAGATGGGGAGGGACTCTTGATCAGGGAGTGGAGCAATAGGACAAGGGGTAACAGTTTTAAACTGAAAGAAGGGAGATTTATATTAGATAACAGGAAGAAACTTTTTTCTGTGAGGGTGGTGAGACACTGGTCAAGGTTGCCCATAGAAGTTGTGGCTGCCCCATCCCTGGAGGTGTTCAAGGCCACGTTGGATGGGGCTTTGAGCAACCTGGTCTGGTGAGAGGTGTCCCTAAGTGATGGAGCGATGCATACATATTTGACCTTCCGGCAAGATGGGAATAGACCCCTGTACTCCTCAGTTGTCGTCCCCTTGCTTGGCACACTGGTTCCCAAACCACAAGTCACAAGGGGATGCAAAGTGCCTTGTGGTTACTCATCAGAGCCCCGTTAAGCAGTGATTTCAGTAGCTTGGTCAAGCAAAGTGCAATGGGAAAGTGGCGGGGAGGGAATAAAGCATAGTGTATTTTAAATAATGGTTGTGAATATGTTTAGGAGCAGCTGGCTAAGCAGGAGGAGGGCGGTCTTTAGATTTAATGTGAGCCTGATCCAACCTTCCTTGATCTCAGGTCTGGAAATTGAGGCACTGGGGGTGCAGTCTGGTAGTTCTAAGAGTGGCAGCAAGCTGACTGTGGTGCTGACGACTGGCAGGTAGATAATGCGTCCTGTTGACTCCTGTAATTCCCCACTAGCCCGAAGGAAATTATCCTGACAGTTCCTATTAACGAGAGGCCGTGTGACCACTCCTCTGCCGTGAGAGCTTCATCAAGGCTGTTTGCTAAACGCAGATTGCCATGTTGTATCTTGAGAGCAGACTCAATACTGAGTGAAGAGTAAGCAATTGTTAATAAATAGTAGCACGTTAAGATGTCTCTCTGGGTGATTTTTGTGTACTGTAATTACACGGAATTGCCTGTTAGACTGGCCAAATTACATAAAAGGGGCCCTCAGCGCCACAAATGCGTTCCCAATAATGGGTGACTATTAGCTTTGACATGAGAAGCCTGTAGTTATGATACGAAGGAAGCAAAAAGAGGTAGTAATTCTCTGGGTCTGTTTTGCAATGACAGGGGCTGAGCTGGGGAGGATGTCAGGCTGTTCTAGAAAGAAGTTGTGAAAAGATTATTTATGAATTATGCCACTAAACAACCTTCATGCAGGGATCTCAAAGCCCCTCCTCAGGTGTTAGAAGACAGAGAAGTCTCTGGGGAGGCCTTATTGTGGCCTTTCAGAATATAAAGTATTTTAAGAAACACAGTGAAAGACTTTTTTCCAGGTTTTGTTTAGGATAGGGTTAATTAGGGTTGGGTCTAGAGAAAAAGTCATATGAGGAGAGGCTGAGGGAACTGGGCATGTTTGGAGAAGAGGAGGCTGAGGGGAGACCTCTGCCCTCTACAACTACCTGAAAGGAGGGTGTAGAGAGGTGGGGGTTGGCCTCTTCTCCCAAGGGAGTAATGACAGGACCAGAGGAAATGGTATGAAGCTGCGGCAGGGGAGGTTTAGATTAGATATTAGGAAGAGTTACTTTATTGAGAGGGTGGTCAGTCACTGGAACAGCCTGCCCAGGGAGGTGGTGGAGTCACCATCCCTGGAGGTATTTAAGAGATGTGTAGATGAGGCACTTCAGGGCATGCTCTAGTGTCTGAGATTGTTGGCTTGGGTTTTTTGTATGTGTATGGTTGAACTCGATGATCTCAAAGGTCCCTTCCAACCATGGAGATTCTGTGATTCTGTGATTTTCTTCATAGTAGCCAGAATGAGACTCTGTTTTCGATTTTTGCTGAAAACAGTGTTGATAATACAGGGATGTTTTCACTATTACTGAGCTGTGCTTATATAGATTCAAGGCTTTTTCTGCTCCTCACACTACTCCACCAGCGAGTAGGTTGGGGTGAACAAAAAGCTAGGAGGGGACACAGCCAGGACAGCTGACCCCAACTGACCAAAGGGATATTCCATACCATATGACATCATGATCAGCAATAAAACCACTGAGTGGAAGTTGGTGGGGGCTGCTGTTGCTCAGGGACTGGCTGGGCATCGGTTGGTGGTGAGCAATCATTTTATTTGCATCACTTGCATTTCTTAGGTTTTCAGTTATTTCCCCTCTCTCTTTGTTAGTTTCCCTCCTCCTTTTTTTTTAAATATTAAACTGCCTTTATCTCAACCCACAGGTTTTTGCACATTTACCCTCTGTTTCTCCCCTCATGCTGTGAGCAGCTGTGTGGTGCTTTGTTGCCTGGTGGGGTTAAACCATGATAGCAGGATCAGTGACAGACACTGGCCCAGGTTGCCCAGGGAAGTTGTGGATGCTCCATCCCTGGAGGTGTTCAAAGCAAGGTTGAACAGGTTTTGGGGCAACCTGATCTAGGGAAACAGGTCCCTGCCCATCACAGAAGGTCTTGGACTAGATTAACTTTGAACTTTGAAGGTCCCTTCCAGCCCAAACCATTTTAAGATTTTATTAAAAAATGGTTTGGTGCCAACTCAAAGCTCCTCTGCTTTGAGATGAATGAATCCTGTAGTCCCTCTGATAATGCTGAGCTACCAAAAAAGCTCTTTTCATCTCCGGCCCTATCCTGCCTTCACTAAATCCCTGCTACTGCCCTTATTTTGAGGTCCATCAAAAAGAGCTTGTGAGCTCTTCCTCTCTCCCTGTCTTGCAATTCATGCAAGAAATATGTCTTCTGGGAGGTGGAAACTGAGCTTTCCCTTGAGGATCTCCATCTGTATCTGTAGTTTTACCATGGGGTGCAGCAACTGGCATCCCCTGGTGTGACCAGACAGCTGGACACCAGTGCTACTTTCATTGAGTGCTCCTGGATGATGGTCAGGAGAGTGGTGGGATATGAACAGCACCTACTTATTCAGTGGGTCTGCTCCCTGTGTGTGCCTGCCTCCTTCTCCAGGCAAATCAAAGCGTTGTTCCTCTTGGTTCTGCAGAGTCCTTGGCAGTGGAAACATACACCAGCTACACCTTTGCCAGCTGAGTTGTGTCAAGAACCTGGTTCTCACCCAGGTGAAGTTATCATAGCATCACTCATGACCAAAGTCCCTAAAATTGCTGCCCTCTGGGGTGGCTGCTCTCCTTCTGTCCAGTGGTTGTACTGGGGTAGACTACATGGCTGGTGCTTTACCACACCCCTGCAGTGTGTGTGAATCTAACAAATTGGGAATTAAAAGAAAAATCAGGACTTTTTTTTTGGCAGATGCACATCCACCTCTTCAGCCCTCCTCAGTTGTTTTCTTACAGCACTGACACACACGCCTTTGTTTAGAAAGCTGTTCGCTTTTGTGAGTACCACTAAAAGCATTATTTTCCAGCAATTTTTGCAACCAGCTCTTCGCTGTGACAAGAGTTGTCCAACCAGCAACAAAATCAATACAATGTGGCTTAAAAAATTTCTCAAGAATTGTGAATAGCCTTTAGGCCAGTGGCACAGTAAAATGGTTCCTGAGCAATTCTTGGAGTAAATCACAGCCACCCAGCCCAGTTCTTTGTCAGAAGCATGGACTGAGTCTCATTGCTTTGAGCTCATGTCCTGCGAGGACTTGCTTGATCTTGCAAAGACAAGCGTAAGGGGCAACATAGTCACAACCTACAAGTATCAGAGGGACAATTACACAAATTATAAAACCAAACACCTCTTGCTTGTGCCTGATGATTTAACAAGGGGAAAAGCCACAAACTGTCACTTCGGTGGTTCATGTATGACCTTAGGAAAAAAACCTGTCACCAGGAGAGTGGCGTGGCCCTGGAACGGTCAGCAGAGGGATGGGAGCTCTCCATCTTTGAGAATTTCCAAGACTTATCTGAACAAAACCGTGGTCAGCCTCACCTGATGTTAGTGATAGTCTTGTTCCGAGCAGTAAATTGGATTCGAAAGCTCTATATGTCCCTTGCAACCAATACTTCTGTAATTCTCTGACTTCATGAGTCTTTAATTTCAAATGTGCAGGAAGTCAGGCTCAAGGCAACCACTCTGAATAGCAAACACATTTCTAAAAACAGACAAAGCCCAGCACTCCAAATTCCAAACTCATATCTCTGTATTTAAATTGGAAGCAAAATCAATAGTTTAGCTTTATTAGTATGATGTTGTACCTATAATGACTTTGTTGATATGCAAGGATAGAAAAAGCTGAAAGAACAGCTTGCTTGTAAGGTCTCAGGCAAACTGCGTGGCATTAAGAAATACCATTTTTGACTTTGTTCTAATTGGAGCCTGTTTGACCCTGGAGCCAGAGCAGGGTAATGGAACAAGCATGGCTTGAATGAAATCGCTTTTCAGAGTGTTGTGCAGAAGGCAAGGGAAGGAAAGAGAAATGCAGAGAATTTAAAGGGGGGGGGGAGAAGGGGAGAGCCGGAGAGATGCATTAAGAGCAAGAAGAAAAGTCAGAGTATGTCATATAAAATGGCCAAAGGAGAGGAGAGGAAAAAAAAAAATGAGGGAGAAAGGAAGGGAAGGAAATAGAAGAGAAGAAAAAGGAAGCAAAGTGAAATTGTAAAGAAAAGAGGAGTGTCCTGCCAGGCGGAACAATGAGGTGGTAGGACAGCGAGCAGCCCCAGGCAGTGGCACTCGTTATTTCCATCCCAGCTGATGTCATTGATTGCTTCCCTAGTCCCTTGTCAAGCTTGGTGACAGAATCGCAGGACTTGCGACTTGTAACAACCTGCTCTGTTCCTGCTTAGCCCAGGCAAAAATTTTCTTTCCAGCTCCAACTGGACATGGATTCGTCTGTGTTTCAGGGTGCTCTTGGGTGGCACCCATCAGCAGACATGGGGAGGTGGCAAGGGGCAGGGCAGAGTCGGGCCGCCTGGGACCTTCTCCAGTCTAAGCAGGTGGAGACCCTGTTCCTGGCTTGTCCTTTGCAGACAACCAGTTTGCTCCTCAGCTGTGGTGCTGGGAAGCTCCCACAGGACTGCTTTCTCTCTCACCTGGAGAATGCCTTGCTGTTTTTCTGTTGGTTGCATTATTACTTTTTAAGTCAACATCGCATTTGCCCCTCCTTCTCCTCCAAGGAAACTTCCCTTGCAAGGCTCAGCTCCTACGGCGTCCAACCACATTCTGTCAGAGGGTTTAATTAGTCAGAAGAAATAAAACAAACAATGCTTCATTTGCCAAAGGGAAAAAGTGGGGGATGGGGAAAGAAAGATGGGGAATACAGAGAAACCTTAATAATGAAGAAAGAAAGCAGAATGCTAAGCTACATGGGCCTAAGACTTTAGGATTTATTATTCCCAAAGGAGTGAGCTCCTTTTCTTATTGCAGCCAGTGTTTCTTATGGTTAAGCACCCTCAGGATGCCAACAGAAATCCTATCAGGGCTGGACCAACCATCTTTTCTCTGTAGGGAAAAGGGATGAGCTTCATAACATCACTTCAGCACAAGTCCTTCTGGTGGGCATGAGTTTTCTAAAAGTTTGGCTGAAGGATAAAGAAGGAGGTGCACATCAGGGTCTTTTCTGTGTGAAGGGCTGAAGATAGACCCCACCCATAAACGTGTTTTCCACTTGACCCGTCGTCATTGGCAATGAGAAAACATCTGACCATGTGACATCCAGTACATGCAACCTCTTACTCGGCTGATGGAGGACCTAGGAGAGGGTTATGGGTGATGTGGGAAAGGGGATGGGAAAGGGAATGAAAGGACCTGAGGTTGTTGGGGGTGGAGGGATGTCAGAAAGGATGTGGAAGGAAAGGGAATTAGGATTACTGTCTTGGAGATATAGGGACGTCATCTGCTCATCTCTTAAAATCCATTTCTTAAGCTGCTCTCTGATGGTTTAGGAATGAGTTATATGTCAGACTTTTTTTTGCTTTAATGGAGCTCCTCCCCCACTTTTATCCAGTTACCCATGAAAAGTCAGTGAAATGAGACCTACTTAAATCAAATGTCACAATCGATGCTCATCCCAGGCCACCATTTGTGCAATGTGAACTCATATTGCCGTAAGGGGGGAGCAGGGAGAGAAAAAAGGTTGGGAGTGGGCTCAGAGCAAGAGAGAGAGGAGCAATTAATGTCTGAGGAGCTTGTGCTTTGTGGTGAGTTTATCAAGACTGTACATCTCCAAGGTGGGGCAGGGCAGTTGCCCACCTGGGTTCTGCGCGGGGGGAAAGAAAGTCCAGGCGGCAAAGGAAGAAGCTGTGCCTTCATACTGGAGATTGTATCTCTCTCCCCCATCTCCTCCCCCAGTGCCTTGTTAAATCAGAGGCTTCTGTTCCCAGAATAAAGTCCCTTCCACATTTCAATTTTTAAGAAGCAGGACACGGTATTTCAGCACTCAGGGTGGCTGGAAGATGTCCAATTTCAGTTTCGTTTGATGGAAGATGAATCAAAACGTTGATATTTTCATTGAAATTTCTTTCTGTTTACCTAGTTCCCAAAAAAAACTGCCTCACCATCCACAAATATTTGGCCGGAGTTAATTCTCGGGGTGGGAATACAGTCACATCAGTTGAAGTTAAAAATCACAGTGATTCAAGTCTCTGTCGAAATTTAGAGGAAGGATCTACATGTGAGCTGAAACATTTTCCGTGGGCGTTTTGGGAAGCCCTAGGTGGTGGGAGATGCAGGACCTTGCTGGATGGATTGGTGAGGCCAAGTGCTGTGTTATTCCTGCAGTTTCTGCATGATTGCTGGTAGTGAAAAGGACCAAGATCTGCCAAAAACCCAGTTCCATAATTTCTGCAAGTTGAAATTGTATCTATGGTGTACCTTGGGAGTCCTGAGCCTCCTGTTTCACAGAGCAAACTCAAGGAAGCTGTGGTAGTGATGTGTCAGAGCTGATATTCTGTGTAGGGAGGGGACATAACAGGGAGGTAGCACCACACTGCAGTGCAGTTTGGCTTACGGTCTGTAGCTGGTCTGCATCCAGTAAAGATCCCTCAATCAGCCTGTACTCCTTTGAGTATATCTGCCAGCTGGGCATTCAAACCATTGAATGTGTCACTAAATTTTGTCTCATGTCCCTTAAGCTCCTGTGCCAGCCTTCCCAATAGCTCCTCTGGGGTTCACTGCAACGGTATGGTGGAAGTTTTGTTCCTCATTAATTCCCCACCACCACCACGGAGATTCAAAATGTGACAGGTGCACTTGGCCAAAATATGCAAGTAAGGAGGATCTTCCCAGGCCCTTCAGACTCCATGGACGATTCAGCCCGGATCCTAATATATTTGGGTTCTTTATCCGTTCTCCGTGGAGGGCTCTGTGGAGTAAACCTGTACCGACTGTTGGCCTTGAGCCAACGGACACATGCTTGCTTTACCCATGTGTTGAGCTGGCCAGACTCCATCTAAGCATAGCACCAGGCCTTGCCTAATATATTTAGCTTTGCAGAAGGCTCAGTAGCCTGGAACAGAGCTGTGATAGCCTCAGCTTCGTGGTGTCCCACTGATTGGAGTTTCGAGTTGAGCAGCCTCACGTCTGCCAACAAAACGGTGTAGACAAGTCCTTAGAGAACTGCCCGTTCCATTCCCAAATTCAGGCATAATTGCATTTTTTTTTTTCCTATGCTAAGCCCTCGCTATGTCAGAAACCATCTCGTCTCCATGGCTGTAGCGATAGGTGCTGGTACTGAGCCAGTCTAATGACATCCTTGACTGTGCTCCCACACCTCTGCCTCCTGCCTAATCGCTCTAAATAGAGGGTTCTCGTGTGTCTGCTGCATGGTCGGTCTCTGCTTCTCTGCCTTCAGAGACTGCTGATGTGGAATTAAGAAACACGCCAGGGAAAAAAGCCCACAGTAGAGAAAACCAAGTGGGATCCAGATCCTCACTGAGCTGAGAACAAGAGGAATTTAGAGATATTAGGCTGGCAGATGTTGGATGGTTGCACAGTTAGTCCCAGTGACGCAGAGAACTGGCTTAGGAGAGGTTATAGCATGTGTGTTTGTTCTTGGCACTGCAAGAACTGATGATCAGCAGATCTTCCGTGTTCAGACAGGAAAGGAGAACCATTCCACACCAGCATTTCCAGTAAGCACCCCTGCTTAGGAAGAAATACCTTGTGTAGTAATGTTAAGAGTAGTGAAGTGATGGATGGTAAGACTAGATGCTGGGTCCCCCAAGAAGGGTATACATCTCCTTTTTTCTTTGCTTGCTTCATCTTCTCCTTTTCCAGATGGATATTTGTAGCTGGTGGAAGATTTTCACCTTCTTTTCATCCTTCTACCTTCATCACAGCCGTTCCCAGAAGAGCTCCATTGTAATTGTTCTAGTGTAGGCATTGCCTTCTGCTATTGCCTCGTTAATTATCTTCAGGGTTTCATACTGGATATGAAGGGCCTGATCCTTCTCTTGCAACTCTCACCTTTTACGTACCTACCTCACCATGGATATAAGACTTGTTACCCAGACTTAACACTGGTATGTATGGGAGCAGGATCAGGTCTAAGAAGGGCTGGATGAATCAGAAACAGATCCTGGTCTTCTTTCCTCTTTATTTGTATGTGCAGTGCAATGCAGAGGTCAGGTGAGTTGACACACAAGCAAACAGGAGGAAAGTTCTTGCCATGAAATTGAGCTCATAGAGTTTGCTGAGCATCTTCTTCCTTTTTTTTTTTTTAATGTCTTATTTTCTCTCTTTCAGAACATGGAAAAGGTGCTGGTCCCTTCTGTCACGTTAATTGTAGGCTGTGGAGTATCTTCGCTGACACTTTTGCTGTTGATTATCATTTATGTCTCTGTTTGGAGGTATGGATTTCATTCTCTTCTCTTCTCATTGGGGAAAGTAACTGTCTTTTGATCTACATGGATCCTGGAGATTTTGCTCTCCTGTTTTGGGTGTCTGGTGCCCGAGGAAGAATGATTTTGTAATGAGTGGGTCCTGCAAAAAGTCATCATGGTGGCTTAGTTGGCATTATCCTTTCCTTTTAGCGCCAGAGAAATTAGTAGAGTGAAATTAGTGCCATGACCCCATGTAGCTGCATTGTTCCATTTCAAAAAGCCGCGTGCTGTTTTAGATGCCTTCGTGTACCCCAGGAAACCTTGTTCGTGGAGAGGTGGACGCGCGCTGCCTTCTGGCAGGCAGATTGCTTAGAGGTATTCCCGGTTGGGTCTTTGATAATATCAAAAAACATCCACGACCCGTTATGAAAACATCTGGCCTGAAGGAATGGCATCACTTTTCAAGAGCTTAAGGATGATAAACCACATGGTCTAAATAACTCCCCAACCTCTTAGCTACATTTTGCCTTTAGCTTCAAATGTGTATGGGATTTCTCAGTACATCCCATTGCAGAGAGCTCCTATACACCTATAAGCAGCTCAGGTGTAACCTTAAATTGTATCATTTATAGAGACTGAAATGATTTCATGGCAAAGTTTTATTGAACAAAGGTCCACATTGGCCTTTGCCTCCCTTAGATACATTTTGGTGGACTGTATAAGCTGGAGAACCTGAGGTGTTCATGGGATTCTCCCCCTATACTGCATTGAACAAGGTTTGAGTTTACATTATGAGACCAATGCCTTTCCTAAACTCATGGCAAACATGCTGAGAGCTTGGTAACTCTAAGCTAAATAAAGAAAACTGGAACCAGGTGAATGACTGTGAATTGAAATGGAGTGGCTACAGAGAACACAGTGTCTGGAAATTATTGGTTACCCTTTGGGGAGAAGGGATCAGTCTGAGGCTCTTAGGGAGGAAAGTGTAAATTCAGTTCAGAGTTGGGAATTGAGATAACTTTCTCTGTGCTTTGATAGAGGAAAGAAACAAGAGAGTAAAAATGAGCAAAAATGCGTCTTATTTTTGTTGATACTGTGACAGTGCATAGTGGCTAGTTAATTATGGCAAGTGCTCTGAGCTGAAGACTGATCATAATAACGTTTATCTAGAACTCAGGTTTTTCCGTGCCTGGGGTATCATTGGATCTGCTCAAGTCCTTGTCCTCTCCTGCTTTTCCTCAGGCTGGGCAGCACTGGGCAGCGCTGGTAGGTGACTTACTGGTGTCACTGGTGTCAGGATCAAGTGGAAAGTTAGGACAGAGGAGTAAAGAGCAAGTGTTCGAGCCTCACCCTCTCTTTTCTATCAGAAACAAGTTCAGGATCTCAAACCAAGTTCAGACATGAGGTTGAATCAGTTTGGAGCATGGAATTTGGAGGATGGAGTCATTTGGAATAACATGATCTATTTTCTTCCAGGAGTGTGCCCCTCAATATTTACTGTTATTGGGGACAGTAAAGTTAATTGCCTGCCCTGTTTAAAATACACTTTTCTTAATTTCTCATTCGTCTTTGCTTTTATGCCTATGCCCAAAATGATCACCATGAAGGGGGGGGGACATGTTTATGGGAGGCTTGAATGGGCATTTCTGAGCTAGCCAAGGATGGACATCGATTTCCAAGTGATCCTGAGACCAGCTATATCTTGACTGAAGGGCTCTCTATCCTAAGTCTCTTTGTGTAAATATTTGTAAAGCATGATCAAGTGATCTCTAGAATTTCTCTTTGGTGCGCTGAGTTTGTTTCGTTTCTTCGCTGTAGATCATGTTTTCATGTCTCCTAAACTTCACAGCATTCCCGTGGCTGAGCCCTGAGCACTCTGTGTGTCCTTTTTATTTTAGGCATAGCTGCTGGACATGAATGTGCTGTCCTATTAATGGTCTCAGGAACATCATATTCAAGTCAACATTACCTCCTGGCTCCCACTTTGTTTTGCCCTAGATGTTATATAGTTTGATAGACAACAGCTGGAGGAATGCGCAGAAGTGGGATCAGCAGTATTATTCCAGCTGTTGTTGCTAAAACACAGGAGCTTCATCAAAGTGGTTCCTTTTCACCGTGCAGAGAAGAAAATCTTCATGCTTTAGCTGCCTGGTCTTCACTGGAGAGCACCCACCAGAGCTCAGCTGTTTCAGGGAGCTTTGGCTTGGGAAATTTCCCCATTCAGACCTCTGGACAAAGGCATCTGGAGCACGGATATATAGGCTCAGCTTGAGTACGAAACACTTCTGATGAATAGGCTCACTGAGGCTGACAATCTGGAAACTTTCCCAGGATTTTTGCCCGGTGAAGGTTTGTTTATACACTTGGGAAACAGAAAGAAAGGGCAGGAGAGAAAGAGGGAAAGGAACACGGTAAAGAGAAGGGGGCAGAGTAGAAGGGGGACGATCCCAGCTTTGGGCTGCGTATCAGAGAGGAAATGAGTTTACCCTCCACTTCCCATTCAAAACCCCCAAATAATGGTTGCTGCTTAGTGCCACCTAACTCAGCCATCGGCATGAACGGCATGAGCTTTCTGATGCAAGTGATCACTTCAGACACAGCCAACTTGGCACAGTCTCACTGAAAACTGGACGTTGTTTCTGTTTGACGGCTGTTGGTGGCCTGTTGGTGGACTTATGCCACTTCCCAGTAAGACAGATGGCTGCAGAAACTCTGCTGCAGATGGTGCATCTCTGGCCTTATTAGCAGACTCAACAGAGAGGTCAGTGACACAGTGGGCCACAGAAGTAGAGTGACCTTGTTACATCTCGGCAGTGGCTGTCCTGGGTCACAGCTGGAGACATGATCTGTGTGTGGGCCACGTGCTTCACCACCCATGTGGAAAAAGAGGGGAAACTGAAAGAAAAAAGATCTTCCCTCTTTAAAAATGCCATAAAAAGTAAAAACTGGGGAGAAAAGGAACTATTCAAGGGTCAGAACAGGTGAAATGACTTTGTGTTGTGTATTTCTCTCAGCTTTCGTTTCTATCACTCTTTTTAAGCATCAACTTGACATGGTGGCGTTTCAGGAGTGCCCCCCCCCCACCCCCCCATGTGTTTTCGATCTCTGAACTCATCGTGGTTCAACAGAGCTTCTGGAGTCAGCGACCTTTCCATAGCGTGGAGATCGATGCTCGCTATCGAGCGGCTCTTCCACCAGCCCACCAGCATGTGGGGCATGGTGGACCTTTTTCACTGGCGGTGGCTGGGTGAATGCTCTATCGTGAAAGAGATCAGTGTGAGCTTTTCTCACTCCCTCCCCATCGGAGCCTGAAGATTGATCTAGTGGTTGTCAATGAGCTCTCAAGGGGCTTTTAACACTTGCTTTAAACCCAGGAGCTCTGCCTTTGCTGGAGATGGTGGCTCTGGTGGGAGGTAGCAGGAATGAGTGATTGTGTGGAGAAGGGTGCGTGTAAAAGCGGTGAGAAGGCAAGAGTGATTCAGCGTTTGCAGAGAGGAAGGAAGCGTAATGGGGACAGAGAGACAGACTGCAGGGTTTTCCCACCTTCTCCATCTGTCTTGGTTTGCACGGGGCTTCCCCATATCCTGCAGGACCCAGGCCACAGCAGAAGTTTCCCTAAATTTCCAGTGAGAGTCTTCCCCTGTTTTGGTGGCTGACTAAAACGTATTTTGATAAGTAGTCAGAGTCCATGTAACACCACAGGGTAGTGAGACAGCACCCTGGAGTGACTCTGCCTTTGCTGGAGATCTCTCTTCTGGCAAAAACCATCAAGACTTGTGTTTTCTCTCTCTGCTATGAGTTCCTGACTTCTTTGGCCAGAGGGTGTGGATACTAGTGGTGATTTCTTTCTGTGGAACATCCTGTGCTGGAGAAGAGAAAAAGGAAGGAAAAAAGCAAGCAAGGCAGGAGACCATCTTAACATAACAGGGAACTTCTGACTGAGATGGAAAACAGCGAGCATATGTTTGGTAAATAGGTCAGGCTACCAAGGAGGACTATGGAAGCATTGTCCAGGAACGCAGGATTAAATTTGGAAGGTCAGACTTCAGCTGGATTTGTAACTGGTAAAGGATGTGAAAGGCATCAGTAAGGGTTTCTGTAGGTACCTCAGCACCAAAGGACTACTCAAGAAAATGTTGGCCCAGTGTTGAATGATGCAAGTAGCATAATGGAGAAGGAAACAGATAAGGTGAAGGTACTCAGTGCCTTTGTTGTCTTGTTCTGCTGGCAAGGTTTACTCCCAGGCACCCAACTTCCTCTTCCTAGTGGCAGAGTCTGGGGAAGAAAAGACTACTCACCACCAGGAAAGAGAGAGATGAGTAACATTTAAGTAAGCTGGACATTTGCATGTCCGTGGGACTGAATGGGATACATCAAAGGTGTTAAAGGAGAGGGATGATGTTACACTGGAGTCATTTTCTATCATCTGGGGAGATTCCTGATGTCTGGAAGAAAGCAAATGTTACAGCCATCTTTTAAAAGGGCAAGGAGGAAGATCCAGAGAACTACTGGCTGGTCAGCTTGCTCTCAGCCTCTGGATAGATTAAGGCACAGGTAGTTCTAAAGGTTATTTCCAGGCAAAATGATGGACAATGAAATGATTGGGAATAGACAGCACAGATTTATTGAGGGTAGATTGTGCCTGGATTACCTGTTTGCCTTTTGAGGTGGGATGGCTGGTTACATGGACAGTGGAGAAAAATGTGTGTTGCCTTTATCCCAGTCTCCCATAGCATCTTTTTATCCAGACCAGGGGAGGACTGTGGTCTGGATTGGTGGCTTCTAAGGTGGGCTAATAGCTAGGTGAAGTTTGTGTGTGTTTAAAGGATAGTGACCAAAGTTTTGAAGCCTAGACAGCAGCTGGTTATTAGCTGCATCTGTCAAGGGTTGATTCCAGGGCCAATATTGTTCCATGTCTTCTTTGACAACCTGGACATGGGGGCGTTTGTGGATGACACCAAATTGAGAAGAGTGGAGAAGTGGACAAATGCACAGTCCTGCATCTGGGACACAATAACCTTGTGGAGTAGGATGGGCTGGAAACTAATTGGCTTGGCAATGCCTCTACAGGGAAGGCCCTACATGCAATGATTTGGACATGAACCAGCATTGTGCCTGTGTGGCAATGAAGGCCAAGATGATATTGGGCAATATAGGCAAGAATATAGCCAGCAGGTCAAGGGAATTGATTAATTTCCTCTGCTTGACACTCTTGAAGCCACACCTCAAAAGCATGCCCAACATTGGACTCCCCCAGTATAAGAGATGTCAGCACATTGGAGCAAGCCCAGTGGATGCTTAGGGAGCTGGAGAACGTGATGTAAAAGGAGGCAAAGGGACAAGACTTGGTTAGCTTGAAGAAAAGGAGGCTGTTAAGGAGGAGGCACAGAGAAGCCAACCAACTTGCAGAGGTGAAAGGTCTAGAGGCACCAGCTGCAGCAGGAAAGAATACTGGATATAAAGAAAAATAAACCTTTACTGGGAGAGGAGTTAAACACTGTAACAAGTCATTGAAGAGAGGTGGTGGCATTTCTGTGCTTGTTGATTTTTAAAACTTGCTCGGACAAGACCCCAGGAAACCTAATCTGACTTTGAAATTAGCCCTTTTTTGGGGTGGAGGTTTGGATTGGGAACTCAAGAGGTTTTTCCCCAACCTGAATTATTCCAATTCTGTGGTTCTGCATGTTGTTTGGAGTCTCGGTGTGTGAAGGGCAGCGTGTAAAAAGGAGAGGCTTATTTAAGGGTGGAAAAAGTCTGAAGACAACGGAATTATCTTCCTTTACATTCACATATAGACTATACTTATGGTCAACTTATTGCTTAACTTTTTTGACCAGAGGAGACTTTCAAAGTGCACACTACTGTCAGTTGGATCATAGTGTTGCTACACAGACTTATCACATCCCATTCCCACCAGGACAGAGTCCAAATCTCCCTTTCTGTTCCCCAGAAGTGGCTGACTAGAGATTTGATCTTTTGCTTCATTCAGTCTTAGATAGATTGATGGCTTGGTACCCTCCAGACACAAATGGAATAGGATCCAGGTGATCCACAGCTTTGTATTGAGCCCAATAGAATGGAAACATTTGGGATCAAATTGACCGTGAAAGGAAACAAATACCCATTTTGCAGGCAGTCAAGGCAGTTTCTAGCTGAGCTAGAAGCCTGAAATTTGTAGTCTCTCATGGGACTGGGTGAGTTTCAGATGGAACAACCTATAAACCATATTTCCAACAGATTCAGTATAAGTTCAGACAACTTTGCATCAGTTACTTTTTTTTTTTTTTATCCAGAAATGCATATCCCCAACGTTCATGTTTGTCTGAAAGTAAAACTCAGAGGGAAGTTGAAATCAAAGTTTTTCAGCCTTCAGCAGGTCTAAATCACACGTTAACCATGCAATAAACTTGTCCTGCCCACCTAGTCAGAAACTCAAAAATCTGCAGCCAAAGCATGACCAACTCACTCTTGCTAAAATTAGTTAATGAAATTAATTTCCCAATATAAGTAGTTGATGTTCTGGAATATAGGAAATAATCCTGCATTAGCCTCTAGGGATGAGCTGGTTGATTAATAGATCTGTTTCTAATTTCTGTAAGCATCCGAGTCTGCTCTGTATTCGTCTGGTATTCAGGCAGGGCACTTTCTGAATCACTGAGATTATTCATGTGTCTGAGTGTTGTATGGTCAGGTCCAGAGTCAATCCTTGAAGGCTCACGTGTTTGCAATTCTCTTTTAATTTTATTAGGTACATAAAAGTGCCTTCAAAGAAATTTTCCCCCGTAGCCAGTGCTTTGAATTAATTGTCGTGCACGTACCTCAGCAGCAAGTTGGTGCTGTGCTGCACATTGCAAATCAAAAATGTTGAGTAGCTTGCTCCTGCCAGGTGCTGAAGGCAACAGCTTCCTAGCTCGGATTCTAAATGTCCCAGACCCACAGGTGCAGTTATGTATTTGGCCTAGTTTTGAGAAGTGTTAAACTTCTTTGTCTGGGGGATGGAAAAAAACAAACCAACCAACCAAACAAAAAAAACCCGCAAATAATTCTCACTTCAGGATGGGTTGAGAGGTTAAACAAAGGGGAATGCTGAACCACAAACACTTTGTTGTGAAGGTGCATGCATTTGTAATCTGCTTTCATTGCCAGCATGCCTGTGGCTCTTCTTATTTGGGAATCTTTTTCCATGTGTTGCCTGTATGTTTTCTTTTAAGCTCCTTTTCAAGCCCCCTTTCGAGTAAGCAGAGCTGAAGACGACTTAACAGCACTCAGTCCTGTTCTAGGAGCCGCTCAGACTAAGGACCAGGCTGGCCCCTAGTTTGTTGACACATGCTCCTAACTCCAGCATTGATGGGGAGGATGGAGAGATCTGTGGGCTGAGCACTACACCCAAGCTCTCCCCCTCCTTTTTCCCCTTGTCTGTTTAACGTACACGACCTGCAGGAAACGGGCAATCTTTTACCGTGGCCTTTTGTAGAGCCTGGCCCGGTACAACCTGCATCTGGTTGATGCTTTTTCGAGGTATCTCAAGGCAAGTTGTAACAGGGTGAACCTCCCTTTCCCTCTTTTCTTGCTGCAGGTATATTCGATCAGAGCGCTCTGTCATTCTTATCAACTTCTGCCTATCCATCATCTCCTCCAACGCTCTCATCCTGATCGGACAGACCCAGACCCGGAATAAGGTAGGTGATCGGTTGGGCTTTGTTTGTTTGTTTGCTTTTCCCTTGATTTAGCACTGAAATGATCCATTCAGGCAGCGCTTCCTCATTTTTCCTCCATCTGTTAATTAGCAACATGTCAAAGACACGACTAAATGGCAGATTTCAATTTTGTCTCTTGCTCTCTCTTTGATAATTTGTCAGCATCCTCGGGGCTTTGATTAAAACCAATGTGATATTTTTGAATATCTGCCTAGAGTAGCTGGCACATGGCACAGTGAAGAAACATGGTTATTTGCAAGGCTTTAACCATTTTATTTTCCAAAAATTACAAAGAAAGATTGAGAAAAGGCTTTAAAAAAATAGAATTCCAACATCTCAGCTTTACGTTTATTTCTCCAGCAACTTTTATACTCTGAGCTTAAAGCGCTTGGCAGATGTTAAAGCACACAGCCACAAAACCCTACCTTTTTTGAGGGGATAGGAAGCATCGTCAGATGAGCTGTGCACGCTGTAGAGCCGGGGGACTCGCTGCAGATCACAGTGCAGATGCAAGACATGAACATCCACTGGTTGCATGTAGGTGCCTTCCCACATTACAGACCTGGCTGGAGAGGGGCATGTTGCTTGTATGACCTTTTTCTCCAGTTTAAGTAATTTCAGTTTACCCCTTGGTATCTGGCATAAGAAATCACTGCTACTCATTACTATTTTCCTGTTGTACATTCTCCTGTCTCACCAAGTTCTCCAACCATGCCAACTCTGCTGAGAAGAGTGAGGCAAGAAGCATCTTCCGCTACTTCTGCTGCCAAAGTCACAATCAGAAGTCAAAATTTAGTCTTTAATTAACAGTAACCAGTGACCAGCCAGTGGTTTTTTTTTGAGCCTCTACTTTGGCAGCCAGAGCATGCTGTCAGTTTTGGAAGCGTTTCTGCAGAGAAGCCCCAGGGTTTGATGAATTATAGAGACTCACTTCTATGAAGGGCCCTTCGGGTTAGGGCTGGGTTCTGTTTTAGGGAAAGCTTTGCAGCTGCTTGAGTCATATGTGGAGAGATAAGGCAGCCAGCCCTGCCCTTCTGAAACTAACTTCTCAAAGCAGAGCTGTCTTTCATGGCCAACATGGTTTTCTCAGAGCAAGAGGTGGAGAAAGGGTGAGCTAAGCTCTCATTTTCCCTGGGTGCATTTTCTGCAACCCCAAGTGTGAGCTAGGAATTTCTTTCCATAGAAGGAAATTCTGAGGGATGCTCAACATGGCAAACCATGGCTGGACTTCCTCCTTGGTTCTTCTTCTTCACCCGAGGATAGAAGGTGGATGTCTTCACCCTTTCCCACCCCTTTCAGAGCACAGTTGTGAACCCAGCTTCTTCCTCGTGTTCTTTTCTCACTTCACTCTTGGGTGTTCACTGTCAGAGCTTTTAGTGGGGATTCAAAGCTCCCGGCTGCGATTGCATGAGGCAGATTAACTCTTCAACATACATATGCATGAAACACCATAAATAGAAAGGTTATTCTTGGATTTCTGCTCAGCCATCTAGTAAACAGTCTCTGGCAGGGAACAGAGAAAGAAAACTATAGAGAGAAGAGACGAAGGAGCGTAAATTAGGAATTTATTCACATTCAATTATTGATAATGGAGCGTCTTAAAATGTTGGTGATTGATTTATAATTGCAGTTACTCAAGGAAAATTTCTATGTATTGGCTTCCCTGGAAGTGCCAAATTCTGCCTTGATTTCCATCAATGTAACCTCAAAGGTGGAACTTCATGCCTGGATTTGCTAAGCTTTTTTTGAAGATGAAAGGCCTGGGAAAAGGCTAAAAAGTTACAGTCAGCAATAACGTGATACAAAAGAAATGAATGCTGCATGAAGTGGCTATATCTCAAAGGCATGGCTACGTCTTGCAAGGAAAGGGATTTCTCCTTTTAAAGGAAAAATGGCCTCGACAAACTGACAAGCTCTGCCAAATCTTTTTGTAGCATCCTGGAACATCATATCCCCATGCTTACGCCTTCCTGATATTTTTTTTTCCCTTACTAAGAGGGAAAAACCCTGAAGCAGAGGTAGCAGAAGCAAATACGCACCTGCCCGTCAGCTGGCCAAGTTCACAGTCTGATTTCAGTTGAGGTAGTGGGTTTATGGTGGTCCAGCTGAGATTTGCGTATTTCTGTTGTGCTTCCTTCTTCCCTTCTCCTCCCCTTTCCATCAAAACTATCTGATGGAGTAAAAATACCCAGAAAATGTATCTACTGGGTTGAAAATTGGAAAGCAAAGGTTTTTTTTCTCCCCTTTACAAACTTCTGGCAAAGAGGGCAGAACCGTATTGGTGCAGAACAAAATAAAAATGGTAAAATGAACAGTGTTGTATCTGGTGTTAGGCAAAAAAAAAAGTTCAAAAATAACACTGTCTTAAAATATATTCCACAAAGCATCCTGTGTTTGTAACTGTTTTATGTAGGTCTGTAACATGATGAATAGCAACCACCTTTTTTAGCATTCTTTTAAAATGTGAAAATTACTTGAAATTGAGCCGTGTTATTTGTACTGAACTGTCATCCAGAATCCATTTATAGGCAGAATACGAAGGGATTTGGTGTCAAATACAAACATGGAACAAAAAGACAGCTCCTGTCTCAAAGAACACGCAGTCTTACTTTTATTCACAACCTCTGATAACGTCAGTTTGTGCCAGTGTGTGAATTGAGAGCAATCTGATAAAATCATGATAAAAGACACTCCGTTCATGAGAGCTCTGTGTTAAAAGATGCTGGTGGATGAAAAAAGAGGAAGGTTCACTGACCGTAAACCCAAAGTCCGTGTTTCCTGATATAACTCAAAGCAGAGAAATTCTTCATTATAAACCTCCCCCTGCCCTGAACGCCTTGAGCCATTTTATTATCCAGAGTCACTTTTAAAGTCTATTTGCTCTCCCTTCTCCTTGGGAGGCACTGGAGTTTCTTTCCATCGTTTTCTTCTTGAGTACCTTGATTCATGGTTTCCAGCTCACAGATGGTGGAAATTAAGCACAGCTCTGGCAGAGTTAAACAGAGCGGCACCAATTTGCACCAGTGAAAGATTTGGCCTTGCTGAATTAAAAACAAAGACAAGCTTTTCAGCTTTCCAGTCCATCTCCCTGGCACTACAGGATTGTTCTTCATAATGCATTTGCTAGTACTTTCCCCAGTTTAATTTTAAATGGCTTAAGCTCCCTGCATTTCCCTTGAGAGATTTCCCCACCGAGTAGTAGAGCTCACCATTATGAAATTCCTTCTAATGTAGTTTCTTTTTTTTTCTTTCCTTTTTTCTTTTTGCTTTCTTTTTTTTTCCTTTTTTTTTTTTTTTCCTCCCTGTCTGTTAGTAGTTATATGCTCTTGGACAACTACACACCACTCACGTTTGCAGTCCTTACCAGCCCCTGGCAGCCGTGGTTTCACCCGGCTCTCATGGCTTAACTCCTTCACTCAACGATCCCTCCCTGGCAGCAATAAATTGCCGTCTAAATTGCCTTCCTCTGATTTCATTTCTAGACCTTGGCTGCCAATGGCGTGGGGCTTTGCAAACCTTTTGAGCCAAGAGGAGTGCACAGCTTACTAACTGCTCCGTCCTCTCCGAAAGGATCGGGGCCATGCTTTTGATCATTTGGAAAATAAATATATCTTGCTGAAGCCAAGAAAACACCAGGATGGGATGTGGGCTCAGACTTCAGCAACAGTGTTAAACATGGGCTTATCTTAGAGCTCATGCCTAAAAGCAGACAATTTCCATAAGTACTTAAATTTGAATCAAATGCTTTGGTCCTTTTCTGGGTTGAAGCTTGTGGGGGAAACTGCCTCCTCCTAAAATGTCTTTTCTTGTCCTGTTCTTCATGACCTTGCTTTCCAGAGCCTGGTTTGGAAGCATTTCCCTGTGCCTTCTGCTCTCCTACACTCTGTTCTCTCCGCCTGCTGCTCCTCTCACGTGTCCTCCTTTCCTCCTCTCTCCAGGTGATTTGCACGCTGGTGGCGGCTTTCTTGCACTTCTTCTTCCTCTCCTCTTTCTGCTGGGTGCTGACCGAGGCTTGGCAGTCCTACATGGCCGTGACGGGCCGGTTACGGAACCGCATCATCCGCAAGCGCTTCTTGTGTCTCGGATGGGGTGAGGATCCTGGGTCTGAGGAGCATCTCCCCTGACGTGGTGGGATGAGGAGCAGAGAGGATCTGGGCTACAAGAGGGGCTAATGCTCTGCAGAAGGCTTGGCAGAGGGTTCTTGCAACCCTTTTGGGGGGGGTCAAGATGGGCTCAGATGGTTAAAAACAGCACGAGCAAGAGTAGTAATAGAACGGTTAGAGTCGGAAGGGACCTTAAAGATCATCTAGTTCCAACCCTGCCCTGGGAAGGGACACATCCCACTAGACCAGGTTGCTCAAAGCCCCGTCCAACCTGGCTTTGAAAGTCCTCTTCAATGTTCTGCCTGCTGCCCAGGGCACCTGAGGGTCATGTAAAATAAGTGGGCTGAGAAGGGTTCGGTTTTCAAGGGGCATGCTTGGGGTAGTTTCTCCCGAGTTTGGGTCTCTTTCTTCCATTCTCCATTTCTCTCTCTTGCTGTCTCCTTCCATGTGCAACCCAGAGTGAAGCAGGCTCTGAAATCCTGTCTCCATGGCAGCAGGGCCTTTCGTAGACAAATAAACTACGAGACCGGTGCAGATGCTTGTAACTAATTTTTTTCCCTCTGTCTCTTCCATATGTTTAATTTATTAGCCTTAAATGATGCATTCTGTAGTAGAAAACAAATATGAACCCATAACCTGGGCTTTCAAAGCAATAACAGGTGTGCGTTTGAAAGGAGCAACAGAACAAAAAGTTGCTCAAAAGCGAGCAGGCAAAAAAAAAGGAGGAAGGGAGAGAGAAAGCATTATGTGTCTGAGCTGTATTAGTGTCTGGTTTTACTACTGAAGTCGAGCATTTCACCCCCAGGCAAGATATTTCTGATGCTTAGGAAGTGCCCTGATGTGATTTATTCTGGCACATCAGCAGCCGTCCTCGTTCCAGCACCTGCATCCCTTTAAGTTTTGCACTCTTAGCTTTTGCTTATGAAAGAAAAATAAATTATGGTATTGAAATCTCGTGTTCGTGTGTAGCAAGAACATTGCCACATACATGGAAAGCACAGGCTGCAAATGCCCGTGTGTGTTCATGCGTATGTTTGTACACAAACACCCTAGGACTCCAGGAACATCAGGCATATCGAATACAAAATAGCTTTTTTTTTTTTTTTTTTTTTAGGTAATAAAAAGGCATCTTTCTCATTTGTAAAACCTGGGACAGATGGGCGTGCTAGCTAAGGGAATTTTGGACGAGCGACATTCACATTTGTAGTCTGTCCAGATTTTAAAAAAAAAAAAACACACAGAAAAAAGCCTACATGTGTAGAAGCATAATTTGCACTGCTAGTAAAATGTAGTCATCTCTGAACTAGGATGCACTGGCTGATAAATGATGCATAATAACCATTTGGAATAGGTTAGGACAAGAAATGAAGAACACTCTCGCCTATTAAGGCAGCAAGGGAATTTCTGATATTTAGCATCCTGCTAGACTTCAGCTGTGAAGCTGGGATTAATGGCACTTCTAAGAGGGAAGAGGCTGCAAATATGTTTTAAAGAGCATAATCTGAAATAATTAACACATTTCACTTTGTCATGGGCTGATTCTCCCCCTTTTCCCCCTTTGCGTATTAGCATTTCTCTAAGCTCTTGTTCTAGGTGTCTTTGCCAAGTTCTCAGCTGCTGTCAGCTGTAGCTCATTCAAGCTATAGTGATTTTCATCAGCAGTGAGGTTTATTCCCTTTTTTTTTTGTTCTCCTCTTGGGCATGCATCTTTTATATTTCCAGAAAAGAGGTTTAAGCAATTAGAATTTCTTTTTAATTTTTCTTTTTTTTAATATATATTTAGAATAGACAGACAAACTGTTCTCTAGAAACAATTCAGTCATCATATTTAGCCCTGGTAAAGAAGAAATAATTTTGCCAGTCTTTTTATAACCATGTTATAGTTTGCATAACTGGGTTTTTCATGCTGCCGTAGCCCAGGCTCTGAGTGGGTCTTCAGTTGTTCGTAGCAATGGCGGCTCTTGGTCGTTATTAACAAAGGACCTTTTCTGATGGGACAGGATGAACACATCACCCAATTCTCCTCTGACCTGACAACAGGGCAACTCTTGGAAACAGGGTTCCGATGCATTTATTTGGAATGGTGAATGTAAAATTCACTTTGAGCAGAAAGACCCCCCAAACCTTGCCAGTGACTGTGTGGCAGGAGTGACTGCCTAGAAGGCTGGTACAAACCACACACAGTATATGGAACAGACCAGTTAGGTCTTTCAAATAATAGATATTTCTTCCAAATACTTAAAAAAAATTATTAAAAAATAATTTTAAAAAGTATTAAAGTTTTTATTTTTATTTTATTCAAACTAATCACATCTAACTGTTATTAAAACTTTAACATCTCTCCCAAGGCGGAGGAGTAGAGCACCCCTGATTTCTGTGCTCTTTAGCTTAGCTACCATGGCATTGCTACCACCTTCGGCAGATCCTGCTTGTACAGCTCCTTTTTCAGCCCAAAGCTGGGGCTCCTGCCCAGGCTCGGTACGAGCCAGTCCCTGTAAGCTGACGAGTTCACAGCCACAGTATGTATTTCTGCATAATTATCACGTCTAAGAGAAGTGCTTTGCGAAGAACAAGTTGCTATTTTTGCCCGAGTTCTGGCCAACTTTCCTCTTTTGCGGGGCTTCTTGCATCAAGTGATACTCTTAAAAGTCCTTTCACACGTGGTTTTTTGGTGTGCTTGCCATGGGAATGCCATATTGATGGCATCGTGGTGAGTACAGCACCCAGGATGTATCCAGATGAGGTGTGAAGGAGGCTCAGGAAGAGAAGCAATAGTCAGTTAAGAATGAAAAAAAAAAAGAGGGGGGGGGGGGGGGAAGAATGAAATAAAAAAAAGAAATAAAAAAAAAAGAAAAAAAAAAG
>JAOQGH010000012.1:150816562-150854865 GCA_025769975.1 Gallinago jamesoni
CCACTGCAAATACACCCTCAGTTCTGCAGACCCCTGGCTTACTCACAAGTTTCAGTGAAGTGACTGAGCAAAGAACAGTTAAGAATGAAAAAAAAAAGAGGGGGGGGGGGAAGAAAGAAAGAAAAAAAAGAAAGAAAAAAAAAGAAAAAAAAGAATTAAAAAAGAAAAAAAAAAAAAGAAAAATCTTTTAAACTCACTGCCTGTTGGTTTTGGACTGATCAAACATGAGCTGTGCTTGGAAATCTCATATAGGAGGAAAAATGCTTCTCGTTATGATAACTCAAATGCTGTATATTCCAGCCAACTTGGCCTTATACCTCCCAGCTGGCTGCAGACCCTCACAATTAATCAATCTTGCGATGATTTGTGTTGCTGAGTGACCACCCTGCCAGCAGGGTGATTGTCTGGATGCTGTGTCTGCACATCCCTTCCATCTCCAGCACCTTCTGCAGCCGCCTGCCGTGACCTCTGCAGCACGCGAATTAGGGTCTTTGTCAAGAAGCACTAATCCTAGCTGGCTACTGATCCTGCTAATTCCTAATGGGATTTGCCCATCTTTAGAATTGAGATAGCTTAATTCATCATGTCACAAGGGGACGGGCTATAAAAAGCCACGTGGAGACCTCTGTAGCTGAAGAACCAGATGTTGCCAACCAATATCCAGGCATTTCTTTAGTGAAAGGGGAGAGCTGGGCTGGTGGACCAGAGAAGTACTTGATCTCCTCTGTAGATGTTTAAGCAGTTTATCGTGTCAGGGAAAAGAAGGATCAGAAGACGATTAGCAAGATGGAGAATCTTTTGCTAGTGCTGATTGTGCCCAGGCGTTCAATGGGGCAACAATTTCAGAATTTTTTATGATTTTTAAGGCCAATAACCAGCAGGTTGCACAATAACCAGCAAGTTTTACTTATTCTCCCTGCTCTCATTTTATGGGAGCTTCTAGTGGTGAGATCAAGGCCATGTCTTCACCCCCATATGCACCTGAAATGACATCCTTGTGCTGGCACTGTTAGCTCATGACACTCTAAAGATAAATTGTGCTTTGCACACTGTGGCATCCCAACCCCAGACTAACTTGCTCATCTTTTGCAACACTTGTAATGAAGTGTGTCTTCTTGAGAGCAGCTGGTTTCTCTTAGTTTATTCTCCTTTTGGACACAAAAAAGACGCAGGTCTCCGGCAAGAAAATAAGTATCCTGTTTTGCAGAAAGACCTGATATTCTGATTCTCCCTTCCACTTGGTTCAGAGGGACCTGTTTGGGATAGGGGGAACTCAGTTTCCATCTCCTTTTCTCTCTCATCTGGGGCAAGATTTGAACCTGGGTTGTTCATTGTACATTATGTTGAGAACAAACGTAGCCCTTAATCTCTTCCTTGATAGCTCTTTTGGGCTGGGTTATGGCTGACTGTTCCATCTTCAGGAGGCACCTTTATATATTCCTGTCCAGACTGTGTACCTAAGAATAAAATAAATATATTTTATGCAGCTGCATGTACTATCAGTCCCCACACAACTGCTGAGACCACAGCAGGATATGAGCTGATTACAGCTGATGGCATTTACTTCATTAGCAGAGGTAACAAGGGTTCATGCTTTTGGCTCTGAAGGTCCTGAATTCAGTCTCTGCCAAAGACCCAGGCTGGGACAGATGGTGCTAGAATAACACCAGGAAGAATTGGGTATATTATGTGGTTGAGTGGGAGAAGAGCTGCACATATGCTTAAATGACCAATTTTCTCTTGTTTCGCTTCCGTAGGGCTCCCCGCCTTGGTGGTTGCCATTTCCGTGGGATTTACTAAAGCCAAGGGGTACGGCACCGTCAACTAGTGAGTAAAGGAGTTCTTCCTCATTTTCCTTTCTCTCTCACCCTCCATCCTTTCTTTTTGCAAAATCCACTGACCTGCAGGAGCCAAGGTAGGAGCTAAATTCTGGTGTACTGCCCATGGCAGAGGGAAGCAGGGATGATGGGAGAGGAAGGAGCCATCCTGCCTCCCTTTCTCCTCAAACCATCAACTGGCCCAGGGGGATTGTGTATTCCTTTAAAAACAAGTTCACAGGGACTAGTTAAATCTAACTGTTGCATATATGGCATCACTTTGATCTAAGAATGTCCTATTTAGAATTTTTTTTACATTTATTTTTAGGGGGAAAATGTGGAATACTTAAAGTTTAGGAGGTTTAAAATGAAAACTAGCTTCTGTGTTTATCTATTTAATGGTTCGCTTTGTTGGTACCAGGTTTTCCAACAGCTTGGCTCAGTTTTAGGCACCAGAATGAACATGAGTTTTTCAAACCAAGTTTTTGAAACCCACCTGAATTTGCCTGTTCTCTGAATTCCACAGGGTTTAGGAAACTTTTAGTTTTTAGGAAACTTTTATTTGCATGTAATGGGGGAAGGAAGGCAGGGAAGAAAAAACGGAATTAGAATGTATAGGCATAAAAAAAGACGTGAAGGCAAGGCTGGAATCACTCAGAGCTGAGCATTAGTACAACTTTAAAAAAAAAAAAAAAAAAGAAAGTGTTATTTTTTAACTGTGTTGTGAAAAAGATAGCTTAGAGATTTTATGCATAGTAGCAGCCAAAGGATAATATTTTATGTAGCAATAAATCAGGCCCTTCCCTACTGCAACCCATCATTATTCAGAGCCTTCCTGGCCAGTGGTTTGCATCCCACACAAACAATGTTTAAGACAAAAGCTGGCCAGCAACAGAGGAGGGTTTGATAGGTCCACTGAGAAAATGGCACGTGGAATCCCTGCTCTTTCTTAGTTCCCACCGTATTCTGCATGCCCAACGACCAAATGGTCCAGGGTTTTGCATTCTGATTGCAGGAGAATATTAAAGCAGCACAGGAGCATTTCCCATTTGCTTTGCAGTCTAAATTACTGCAGTCTCAATTACTGTGCAATATAGAGGGCTCAGGAAGGTGGGTTTGTTGAATAAAAATCCATATTTACAGTTCCTGAAGCTTGTGCTGGCATCAGGATGCATTGGCTGTACCTGTCCTGCCCCAGCTCAGGTGACTTGGCCTCAGTGTGTTCTGATGGAGAGGGATCCAGCTCTGGTTGTACAACTCGGAAGAAGACAACGCACAGCCTGGCTTTCAGAGGTGCCACTGAGATCCTAAATGCCCTTTTAGCTTTTCTGTGCGGCTGCTGTTTCTGGGGCTTTCCTCCGTGCAAGTCCATGAGAATAATTCGTAATGAACAAGCATCAGGGGAATGGAGGAAAGTCCTAAGTCCTAAATACTTCTCCTTCCTCTCCTGTTTATAAACTGTTGGGAATTGGTGCAAAAAGCTCAGTCACTCCCTCCCCATTAATGCTTAGGGGCCACCTCAGAGTTTTGTGGTCAGCCTTGACCATGTAAAAGAGCCTGGAGGGGGAAAGGGAGGAACGTGCAAGAAAGCACACCCTGTTTCACTGCCCTGGACCACCGCCTGCCAGCATCTCCCTGCCCTAGAGCAAAGCCCTCTCAGACTGTGCCAAAAGGGTGTAATTGGGTGAAAAATCCTGCTGGACTCCTGTTTGGCATACCAGTGAGGTGGCCAACAGGCTGTGCTGTGATTTTTCCATCGTTTCCAGGGGACGCTTAACCACACCAGCTCTTCTCCCTTTGCTGCTAATCCTCTGCTTTCAGCCCTTAAGTCTCTGTTGCTCCTTCCATCCAAGGGCTGGATGCTGCCCACCTTGCAACCTGGCTGGCTGCCTGAGGGGTTGGCAAGAGATCCTGCAGTCCCAGCAGGAGCCACAGCCCAAGTGACACCATTTCCTAGCTCTGCTGTCGGGGTGCTTGTCACCAGAACAGCAGGGGACCTTCTCACTCCAGCAAATCCAGTTTGGTCCTCTTTTCATCCCCTCTTTTCAGTCCGGTAAAGCTGGTGAGTCCCAGCAAAGCTGTGAATGGAGCAGCAGTTCCTCTGGTACCCATCAGGCATTCATAACACTGCCATCTTGGTGTAATTCCTCCTGTTGGCTTTACCCAGAGCCAGATCTAAACAATAACTCACAGTCACATGCTCAAGCCACCATCTCTGTCCCAAGCAGCATGGATGTCCCCTTGGGCAACGGTTAACCCCCCTGCTCTGCCTCCATGCAGTAAAGGGCAAGTGAGTAGATGCTGCTGGGTTGGGGGGATGGTGTGGTGGGTACTTGAGCCACGATGCTGAGCGTAAGCCGGTGCTGAGCATCACTGTAAAGAGAGTTACATTTGCACGTTGGTGCATTTTAAAATGTGAAGCAAATATTCATGTGGACCGAGCCAGGCAGGGTGTCCCGACAGACTGCAGTGCATTCACACTTCTCCCTGTGCTCCTGCTCAAGAGGCATAAAAGCTCTTAGATTAATGTGTGGGGAGGCCCTTGGTCCCACCTCTACTCTAAAGCAAAGTTGACGTTACACAGCAGTAATTTCAGAGCTGAACTCCAAAACTTCAGGTGGTTCAGACCTTGATTTAACACTGTCTAATGCTAAAGGCATATAAACAGAATACAGCCTTGAATCAAAGCTTGTCCCAGGGTGTTTGTAGGTTTCTGACCATTACAGAAATGCACAAAGTAGTTGCAAAGCTGGGACCTAGAGCTCAGGAGTTATTTTAGCTTTGTCTCTAATTAGTACAGGGCATGCACAGGGCATTTTAAATGAGCATTAAGACTTTCAAGGCACGAAGTTTCCATCTTGCAGAAGGAAGGAAAAACATTAGCCATAACATGTCCCTCCCTGTGAAGCTGGGGTCAAGAGCTGACATGATAAACCACAAGGGACTTCACAGAGTCTTTCCAACCCTGCAATTTCTGGATCCTAAGAGCAGTGCATTAGCATCTGTTGGTTTTCTTGTGAAGATGGTTGTTAAGACAAAGCAGGGCTCTGATGTTTATCTGAGCACAGGATTTGGCGCTCAACTTCAATTTTTTTCTCATCCCACTCACATTGGTAAAAAAACCCTGACATTCATCTACAGGACACAGTCATGAGAGCATTTTGGGGATAGATGCAACTATTGAAGGTATTGCAGCTTGCATCTTGGTGTCACAGACTCCCATGGCAAAGCTGGTGGAAGGGACAGTGTGTGTGAAATACACGTTGTATCTCTGTGACACCAAGAATGAAACTGTTCTTTGGCAGGGTACGCCAAGGTGGCCAACTGCAGTTGAACAAGTTAGGAGAGTAACCTCCAAGACGGTGGTCTACCTGGGCCTTAAGCAAGATTTCACCCAGCTTTGTCCTCTTTTTTTTTGTGTACATGGGATGAAGCTATTCTGTAACAATATAAACCCAACTGAGCAGCAGTATGGGGGCTTGTCCCATCAAGATGTGGTAGCAGTCAAAGGGTTGACCGTGTCACCAAGCTGTAATACAGAGAGATCAGAGACACTGCTAAGTATGGGAAGGTTATAGTTAATATTTAATATTTACCCTTTAGCTGGCCAGACTGGGCTACCAAGTGGTAAGATGACAAAGGAGAGAGAGTTTCAAATTGAAAACTGAATATGTACTGCAGGATTCAGACTGTGTCTCTGTCGTTTTCTAAGGGGCAGTTCCCCAGCAGGCATTCACTCAGAGGCCTTTATTGCTCAGGACACTTCTTCTGGAGTGCTGTGAACTCTCCGTCCACAACGAGGGGAGGAGAACACAAGCGGATTTTTTCCTTCTTGTCTGAACAGCGTTTGAAAGGACATTTTACAGCTGTTTGGAGAACTGCTGAAGTAGGGTACAGGCTGTACTTCCAGTCTCAAAGAAAATCTTAGAGATAATGGAGGTCTAGAGGACCCGCCACTGCTCACCTCCTTGTATTAGGCTGAATGCCTGAATAATAACTCTCCTCGTAGCTGGTACTCCAGGGATTGACTCTGGTCCTCTAAAGCTTGACAAACTGCCTCTTAAAGCTTGAACTGAGTAATTGAGGTTGTGCTACTGGTAGCTGGGAACTCACATCCTTCCCCACAAGAGAGTCCACAAAAACTTTTCTGCGAGCAGTGGCAAAACACAGCACATTTCCAGGGGTTCTCATGTGTCATTCCATCGGGGCTTCTGTCACCCACAGTTATCTCAGCAGCTTCTATATTAATCCCTAAATTAACACTGGTGAGACAGCCCTGATTCCCAACTGTAGTCTTGGTGATACAAATATGTTGGCTGTTGCATTGGGGCTGCTTATTTTTGCACAACGATTGAGGTGAGACCTGTTGCTGGCAGAGCTGTACGGTGGAGTCAGGAAGGTCTCGGTGGAAGTCGGCTCTTCGCAGGACCAAGACAAAAGCCACCCGTCTCACATCTCCGCTGTGGCAGGCTCACAAAAGGATCAAGTGTTTTGCAAAGAGGTCTTTCACGTTGAACACAAGAGCTGCTGTCAATCAGGGGACATACTGCTTAGAAATAATATTCTGGAGCTGCTGAGCATTGTTAAACCATTCACTTACTCCCTTCCAGTGGTAATTTTATTTAAGAGATTTGTGAAGAGATCCCTTGGCAAGTACTGGGGAACCTCTTAGCGAAATGCAAATATTTCTGTGCCTCGTAGGCACAGGGCTAAAAGCATCTCCACTCAACTAATATATTGCTGGAGTTTGCTGTCAGTTCCTGTCTTGGATATCACTTCACCCTTTCCCTTCCCTTGCTGTCAGCCACCACCTCTGACAGCCTTGGAAATGCTTCGATTAAGCGCTGTGGCAGGGAGGTCAGGCAGTCAGAAGGGATAAGGACCAGTGCTTGGTGATGTGTGAACTCGCCTTCAGAAAGCTTGATGCTCAGAGGGGAAGAGGGGCTGCCAGGGACCTGACATGAACAAGAGCCCTCGTTGCATCAAGTCCTCGTTGTTAATTGGAGTGCGGGGCTGACAGCTCCTCTCTTCGGCTGAGCCTCGGTTGGAAGAGACCCTGGGAAAAACAATCTTAAAATTAAGGTGGAACGTTGGAGAAAAAGGCAAAGGACCAGCCCTCCTAGTTCCCCCTGCCCTCTCCTTGCATTTAGGGAGACCTCCAGTTATTGCACCCTCCAAAGCTTCATCCTTATTCCCTCCTTCCCCAGCTGATTATTTGCTTTATTATTACAGCTGCTCACTGTTTGTGACAGAGGAACTTGCTATTAGGAAGAGATCAGAATTGGTTAAATTAACATATTACAGGATTAATTTAGAAATAAACAAGATGCAGGCCTCAGAGAAAAACAGAATGTCCTGCTTTCAGTTTTCATTTTGAAATACTTTTTTTTTTTTTTCTTTTTCCAAATGTTCTGTGTTTCGGGGTGAAAAAAATAACATTTTTTGCAAGTCAGAACTGATACAAAAACATATGAGGCTGATCAACAGAGTTGAAATGTTTCCAGGAAGGCTTTGTTTCCTGGGAGACTCTGAAAGGCAGCATCAGTTTGCTTCCGAGGCAGAATGAAACCATATTGCTGAGGGTAGAGGCACGTAACTGAATTACTGCAGGGTTAGCTGGGTTAAGAGCTTTGAGAAAGTCCTTGCTCCATTGTGGTCACCTGCACTTATCCTGTGGTAAAGGCACGGTAGTTTACTGCTGAAACAGGATTACTTCATCTCACATTTTCTCCAGGGTGCTGCGGTGTCAAAGCGCGCAAACTTTCCGTGAGGTTGCTGGCACAGTGTAAACTTGCATCCTCTCTTGCCCTGGAGTACCCGGTTTATGTGTCTGTGCTCTGAGTTGCTGGATTCCCCAGAAAAGGGAAATTTCAGGTCCAGTGCTGCCGTAACTGTGGTGGAGTCACAGACTGGTTGAGGTGGGAAGGCATCTCTGGAGGCCATCTGGTCCAACTACCCAGCTCAAGCAGGGTCACGTAGAGCTGGCTGCCCAGGACCATACCCAGACTGGTTTTTAATGTCTCCGAGGTGGAGACTCATCAACCCCTCTGCTCATCCTTTGCCAGGTCACTGTCACAGTGAAAAAGTGTTTCTTTCGTGACTTTACAGTCATGACCTAAAAATGCCTGTTGTTTGTCCAGACACCCAGTGATGCTCAGCTCTGAGGGTGGAAGTAGGGTGAGATTTCCCACGCCTCTCTTTTCTTTTTTGTTTTACACCGAGTTTGTCATATGGGGATGTTGGTGTGCAGTGCCATCTGCATGTGAATCATAGAATCATAGTACCGTGGGTTAGAAGGGACCTTAAAGATCATCGAGTTCCAACCCCCTGACATGGGCAAGGTCACCTCCCACTAGACCAGGTTGCTCAAAACCCCATCCAGCCTGGCCTTGAACACCTCCAGGGATGGGGCACCACAGCTTCTCTGGGCAACTTGTTTCATTGTCTCACCACCCACATAATAAAGAATTTCTTCCTTATATCTAATCTAAATCTCCCCTCTTTCAGTTTAAAACCATTACCCCTCATCCTGTCACTCCACTCCCTGATTAAGAGTCCCTCTCCATCTTTCCTGTAGCCCTGTACAGTGCAGTAGGAGCTCTGAGGGGACCCCTGGCCTGTATTCATACTGTTTACATGAGAGATGGGAATCTCTCTCCTCAGTGATGTCTCCATCTGGGTTAGGTGCACTGTTTACTTGGATCTGGAAAACCGGGTCAAGGCAGTCAATGGAGTTCAGGATGTGATTCATCTAATTGAATGTAGATGCCTCATCCTGGACTTTTTTGGTCGGATCACTGCTGACTTGAAACGTCATCAAGAGTCACTGGCTCTGCGATAGGCACCAATAGGCGCTGCAGACATCAGCATGTAGTCAGAAGAGACCCCTCATTTTTTGTAGGTACCAGGCAGTTTAGGAGCCTAAATTCCACATGTGGTCACTGGAGGAAGTTACGTGGGTGTGAGGGAGAAGGAACAATCTGGTTTCCACAAGAGGCACCACACACCTCACATTCAGCTCATTCCTTAAGCATGTCCACTTAAGGAACGTTGTGAATTCCCACCTCAGTGCTGTGTTGTAAAAAGTACTGTACCCCTGGACCTGAGCCCTCGGTGAGTGAACACAGTGGTTTGCAAATGAGTGAGGGACAACTTCCACTGTTTCTACTCTTTTGCTTGAGTGAATAGGCCAAAAGCATCATCTTGCCAGCAAAACAATGTAGCTGCTTCTGGGACCTAGTCTGAAACAGAGCGTTATCGTTCATTTTGCATGCATTCCTCTGTCAACAACCGAATGCCATTCTGCAGGCAAGGCAGACCCCCAGGCAAACGAGCCTTTATGCAAGTTCAGGAGAAATGGGAAGCAAAACTTGCTTGCTGTAAGGTCTGAGACTTTTTTCTGCCATGGGCTATCAGCTCTCAAAATGAACTCTGCAGGCAAAGGAAAGAAGCAAACATGCGCCTGTCGCTGATGTTTGCCACTGGGTAACTTTCTTTTCTTTCTTCGTTTTCCAGCTGCTGGCTGTCGTTAGAGGGAGGTCTTCTCTACGCCTTCGTGGGACCAGCGGCTGCTGTCGTTTTGGTATTTAAGCTTAGCTGAAACCATTTATTATTTTTTCTTGTCTCTTTATCTTATATCACTTTCCTTGTTCTTTCAGCCCAAGAATACCCCTCTTTATTTCCACTCATGTTTCAAATAGTTTTCTTCTTCAGGAATAAAGAGCAAAGTGTTAGAAGCCAGCAGTCTGGGAAGGGTTTGATTCTGAAGTGTAATATGCCTCGGCTTCTCAGCCTTCCACCTCTGTCCTCTCTGAAGTCCCTTAGACATCTGCTTAATGTTTTACCTTGGTTTTGCCATATCTGGATGGAAGTGCAGGATGATGGTGGAAAACTCTGACATTAACTCCTTCAGAAACTGCTGTTACTGGTTGCTTTCAGACCAGGCTGTGCCTCCACAGCCAACATTTTTTCCTGGTCTGTCCCAGATGAGCAGCTTCCTTGTTTGCAAGTGAAATGGAGGTCTTCAAACCAGTGCCATGGGGATCCTTTGTGACTCTAAAAATGGCATGTTTGCTTCTAGTTCAAAGAGATGACATGGTTGAAGTGAACATTTCCAAACTCTGTCCCACCAACTCATGCATGGTGAGAGTTTGTTCTACTGTCCACTCACCCTTGGCTCCAACACAGCACCAAAGCCCACCTTGGCCAGTTACTACTTGAGTTGAAGGTGTCACTCAAGAGATGACATACCTTTCATCAGGCTTCCCTGTTGTCAAAGCCTTGTTGGCCATGAGAAATCTTCACTGTCAGGGTTCAAAGAATTTGAGAACCTCTGGTCCTCTAGGAAATCACTCCTGCAGCAATTTCAGATGGGTTTAATGCCACATTTGAGCTCCCACATGGAAGTGACAGTCTTCAGTTTCTCTCCACTCCTGTGTTTTATCCAGTGCCTCTAAGGCTCAAGTGCCCTGAAGGGTCCCACAGGAGTGAGGTTGTTGACACTTGCAATTTCTTTTTCAGATCAGTTGGGTTTTTTTCCTGCAGTGCCTGGGGGGTGAAGTTCCCCGCAGCAGGAACAGGCTTAGAGGAGAATAACTACAGAAAAAGATCTTGCTGCCTCTATTCTCACTGCTGTCATTGCACATCAAACCACCTGGATGCCATCGTTTCATCACAATGACAAAGAGACAAGCCAGCAGTTACCCCTCCTCTATAATAAAGCAAAGCTTCTATTAGTTAGGGTCTTTCTTTAGCATAGGTCTGCAACTCACAGTGGAACCTTCAGCTAGCAGTCAGCAAAGAGGGGGGATACTCAGATGTTCGTGCCAGCCGCTCACAAGATCTCTGTGATGATAGCCAGATTCCCTCAGAAATGTAGCTGATGGGGGTCAGGGTCTTCTTTATAGCCAGGGTATTCGACAGGAGCATTAAGTGTCTTCGGGCTTTCGGATGAACTAGCTCTTTGCCCCAGCGACATAAGAGCCCATAGCTCTGGCTTGGTGAATGCTCAATAGACAGCAGTGAATAGTAGGGAGGGAGCTTTGGTAGTGCCCAGAGAAGGGGGAGTCAATCTGTTGCCCTCAACCCATCATGTTTTTGTTATGCCAGCAACAAGGGAAATAATCCTTTGGCTTTCTTTAGCGTTTTTAAAGCGTGAGATAACCACGTGAGCCTGCTTCCGTTTGTCATCTCGGTTTTCACTCACCATCGAAGCTGGAAATGGAGATTTCCTTACAGAGAGGCCAACACCTGCAAATAGTGGCTCATGCAGCTGATCTTAGGAAGTGGTGAATCATCTCTGGGCTTGTCTGTCTCTGTTCAGTACTGAGAGAGAGAGCATACACACCTAGTTTGGACTACCTGACTTATTACTGCCCGAGTTGGCGTATCTACTGAGGAGCTTGGGGAAGGAGAAGAAGCACGAAAGCCTCTTTTATAAATGGTAACCTGGGAAAAAGATAAGCTCAATAAATTGTCCAAATTCACACTGTGACGTTTAACAGCACCAGAAGTTGAAAACACAATTCTTGAGTGCACACTGGCCACAAGACTGGACAGCTGTCTGTTCTTCAACCTGATTTGAAATCTCCAACCTGATTTCAGGTTGACCATGTCAGCAACAGAGGGATGGTCCACCTTGCTCGACATAAGGACAGTCAGACTCTTGCAGGGCTGTACAGGGGACTTGCAACTGTACTGCTCTTGGGACAGGTTTTTCTCCAGGGACCATACAGCTGTTGTTGTGCAAGGGTGCACAGACTAAGGTCAGACTTGGCTGTGCCAAGTCTCCCCCAAAATTCTGAAGAGTATGATGTATAGATGCCCAAGTGAGTTTGCACACAGGTGATTTGGCTACAGCTGGGCTTGTAACCTTAGCCTTGGCCAGGATGGACTTGTGCTTTCTCCTCCCAAGCCATCCAAGGATCTCTGTACTGTCCTATCAACATGATTTTTCTATTACCTGTAGTAACCTTCTTCCTCCACACCCTCCGTTGTTATCCTGCAGATTGGAGAATATTTTTACTCAAAATAATGTTCTTAAGATGGTTGGCTTGCAGCTTCAGTGATATTTGCAGCTAACACTGGATGGCTGCAACGGTTTGACCTTTAGTCTTAAAAATCCTAGGAACCTGAAATGCAGAGCTGTTACAAGCAGTTTCAGTCACCTAGCTCAGGTGAAGCAGCCTGGTGACAATTGTGGGCAGGCTGAAAGCAGTGGGTTACTGCAGGGAAAGGCTCATGGCATGGTGAGGTCAGGACAGAGAGTCATCAGGTACCGGTTATCTCAAGGGCTGAATCTCAGACTTGTGTCTTTGCTTTTGGGATAGCATCCCAGAGATAAAGCAGTGAAGCTGCACGGCATGTTATTAAGAGTGGCTGTGTTTAGAAGCGTGTCAATGTGATATCCCTGACTTTGTAAAGGAATGGAGCCAGGATGTTGATCAGGATGATCAATGCGCTGGATAAAATAGCTTTTCTTTATTAAAGCAGTTGCAGGCTGCAATTGCGGAGCTGCACTTTGTCATCTCCCCTTCTAGATATGAACGAGGATACGTGCTGTGTTGTGGCCAGCCCCAGGAGCGATCTAGGCTGCCACACTTCAACCCCATCTTTCTTTATTCCTAAAGCAAAGTCTCTCTTGCACTCAGCCTCCAGCACAGTGAGGAAGGATCAGTGAATCGAAAGGGCTCTCTCTCTCTAAGCACATAACTAGGGTTTCATTCCCTGCTGATCCTTGGCTGAGTTACTGTGTCTGACTTGCCAGCGTTGTTTCTCTAAAAACAATACCATGGTGAGCTCTGGAAACGGACTCACAGCTGTGGAAAGTAGTCCACTGACCCAGCAGCTGATGCGAAAGAAAATAACTGCTATTTGTGAGATCTACCATTTATTCCCAGCTGTGGACTCCACAACAGTGAGCTGGGTCGTGTCCTGCTGAAACCAGCAATCCAAACTCAGAAACATCGCTCATTTTTGAGAATGATCTAGGCAATTAGATGGAGGCTTGATGTGAGCAGACGTCTCCCTTCCTCTGGGCTACGTGTTGTACTGGGTATCTCTTAGGACCGCCTCTCAAGGGTCTATTAAACTCACCAAGGTTCTCAGCAAACATGGAATGTTGCACGTCTCTGAATTTGGCCTTAAACATTTCCTTGCAAGCCCCACATGCAGAAGAGCATCTAGCACATCCTTGTGCCAACATCAGGCATTTGACTGTCAGCAAAACTTGTGTTGTCACTCTTTTCCACCATCAATGCTGTGCCTCCACGAAGAGGGTGGTGCCCATGTGTCCCCGATGTGTTCGCGTTCAGAGAATTGCTGAGGTTTGGGTGAAGTTTGTGAAGCAGATGCAGCTGGCAGCAGCGAATGCAGGCAGCAAGGCACAGGGAGGAGCTTTGCATCATTTTGCGAGACCTCAGCTCTGCACAGTCTGTATTTCACTGTGAATATTTATACCTGATTGACACAGGCATCCATGGTCTCACCCTGATGAAGCAGGATGAAAGATTGCATGCAGTCCCCCTTCCCCTGATTTTTTGGAAATGGCTGGATGGCTGATATATATGCTGTGCCATCTGCAGTGTCCCTAAGGACATCCCACCATAGTGGCTGATGTTTCCACTTGCTTCAGTGCCCCTCCACCTCTTATTTTGAGAGCAGCAGTGCTGGTACACCGAGCTAGAACTGTGACAAGCTGTCTTTATCGCACCACCCCATCCTCTTACGGCTGCTGCTTTGGCAGCAGAGACTCCAGAAGGCACTTTTGAAAGTAGCCCATATCAACCCACTGGTCTCCCTTATATTGGCTATTTTCTATTTGTATTACCCTGAAAAAATTGTTCGTTTGCCTACGGTTTGCCTTGCTAGAGCTCGAGCAGGCATTGAGCTTCAAACAGCCCTGCAGCAATCTGAGCCTTTACAGTCTTGTCCTGGTTCACAGAGACCTCTCTGATCTGCTGCCAGCTGCATTGTGCTGTCCTGAAGTCACTGATGCATGGCCAGGGAAGGTGGGACAGGGTGGAGAAGGGACATAAAGGATGGTGGCCTGCAGAAGTGTGACCGTGCTGCCGAGTTTCGGGAGTAATGGGAAGGACTTAATCTGCCAAATGTTGGGGTTTTCCTTCTTGTCTACCCAGTTTGACCTAACTTACTTGAGAACAAAACTGTGTGTTGTTTCTCTTTCAACAGGTGAACATGGTTATTGGCATTCTGGTTTTTAACAAACTTGTATCCAAAGATGGAATAACAGATAAGAAACTGAAGGAACGGGCAGGGTATGCCTTATCAATACATCTAAGTAAAGAATGAAAAACCAAAATGAAACAAGGTTGTGATCAATAACCAGGCAAGGAATGCAAGGAGAGATTGGAGATGCAAACAAAATGCAAAAGCAGATTTAAGCAAAAGGGAAGAAAAAAAAAATCCCGGTTGGTTTAATCTCTCTGCCTTGTCAGTGCAGCAGAGACACAAGACCCAAGAAGCAGCATTGTGTTTCTATGGAGGAAGGTTAGAAGTTCATCTCTTTGTTAAATGGCTTCAGCCCAGGCTCATGTATCCTCCTGAGGATCAGGGAGAGCAAAGTGGCTCTTCTCACTGTCTCCTGGAGACAGCAGCTGGATCAGAGAGAGACTCATGGTTGCTGAGAGCAGCACGTGGCAAGGGGTGTGTAACAAGAGAAACCATGTCTAATGGCTGGCAGGTGGCTGAAGGACAGCAAAGGTAGGTGATACTTTTAAGGAAAGGGTGTTTGGAGGTCTAACAGTGAACAGATTAATAGATGGATGGTTGTGTAAGGAGTAAACAAAGATACCTCTTCTGTAAGAAAAAAATTTGATGCCACCTGAGGTTCTTCTCCACAGTCACCACCCCACCCTCCATCCCTGAAGCCTGGGGGTTGTTACCTGATTTTCTTTGTAGTATTAATCAATTCCACAGTTCTTATCACCCTAGTCTCACTAGGGTTTGGCTGAGGTGGCAGCTACTGTCAGGGCTCTCTGTTGGGTTACTTACAAACTCTGTTGACAATGGCTATTTCATCAGTGACCAGCAGGATGAGACCCCCCCACTTCATCTTCATGTCCAGAAACAAGTCTTTAGCTTGCTCAGACTTTATCTCTGGGCAATGCCACGCTCCAAGCCAAGGACAGAAATGACATGCTGACACTCCAAGTCAAATCAAATGCACAGGGCAGCCTGGCTGCTGGTGTTAGTATGTTATTTTCCACTGCCTTAGTTGGTTTGGTGGTGCAGTTAGAGAAACTATCTCCTTACCTGCTGCTTGGAAAGATTGTTGTATTGAAAGACTTGCCCATTGATAGCATTTGATTTATCACTGTGAATAAGAATTGTATTGTTGAAGGAAGAGGTTGTTTACAAAGAGATGAGGAGAGAAAGAGGTGTTCCAGTGCCTCTGCACCATGGCAACAGGCAGAGCCTAAAACCTTAGGAAGTTGGTGGAGAAGGCAGAAGGAGTCTCCACCATAGTCTGCCTATGAAAGCAGAAGGATCTTGGATACTGGTAGTCTTGTTTTATCAGCCATGTTGACGTATACCCTCGGTGCAGCAAAGAGGGGAATCTCGATGCCTGAGCAGTGCCCCAGGCACAGTGGTAAGAGGAGGTTTAAGCATGTTTGGATGACCAGGGGTACCAGTGGCTGCTGGGTTGAAGAAGTATCCGCAGAAGTGACCTTGGTGCATTGCTTAAAGCAGCTGCTAAGAAGCGCGTGCTTTATTCTGGATGATGCCCTTTACAAAGAGAGAACTCAAGAAAACAGCCAAACTGCTGGCAGAGTCTGTAGCGAGACAATTACACTTGAAAGTCAGCACTGAAATAAATGGTTTATTGGATTAGCAGAGCAGAAAGTTCCTGTCTATCAGTCTCTCCCTCTCTAACCTAAACTGCATACAGACTGACCTTATTTAATACATAGAACCTGGTTATCGATCACACTCACAGTTGTGCTTTGAAAACAAATCCTGCAAAGAAAAAAAAAAGTCATTTTTTTCTGATGTTCTTTGTTTTTTCTTTCTTTTCTCTTCCCCCCCCCCCCCCCTTCTTTCGTGTCCATGTGTGTGTGTGCAGCACTTTTAAGCCTTCTCTGTGCTCAATGATTTTGTTCTCCTTTGGAAGTGCACCCGCTGAGAGCGCGGAAGCACTTTTGAGAGCTCTGGTGCCCCTTCCCTTTAGCTATCCGCTTCTGGCCTGGGCTTGGGAACCGTGTTGGAAGGTAGATCTGAAGATAATCAGAACGAGTAATGGCCTTGGAGATGTTTGGATCTGAGGAGATGGTATAAAGAAACGTTGTGTTTCTTTTAGCAGAGGCAAGAAGTATGGTTCAGTGTTGCAAAAACAAAAGCAAAAGGGAAAAAAAAAAACAAAAAAAAAGGAGAAAAAAAAAAAAGACCTGTTGAGAATTTAGAGGAGCCCAGCACACAAACCGCAGATCTGTTGGCGCAAATAAATCAGTGCTAACAGTTCCCGTGAAATAATAACCGAGACATGATAGGTTTTGCCCTATACTTAGCAGAGGAAATTGCTATGATTATTGTTGTCACATCTGTCAGAAAACGTTGACTTTCTAACGGCAATGACTTTATAGATATATCACAAAGCCAGGCTGTAGAGAGTTGGGTGTGATTTCGTGGAGAGGAAGAGAAATGCACACAACTGCCCCAAATCCTGTCTGGGCATGGGAGAAAACCATGGAAGTGTATTCCAGTAGAAAGGTCTCCGTTCCTGATCAGTGTTTGAGCTCTGTTGATGGGAGTGCTGCTAAAAACAGAATGTTTTAATACCAGATGCAGGAGACTTTAAAATGAATTTTAAATTTATTCAGCCAGCGTTTATTCCAGAAACATTTGTGTGCTCATGCAGCCAGGGAAGAAGAATGAGAGTATAGGGTATATTCACAAAAGCTAATTTTAGCCTGCTGAGTTTTAATCTCCCTAGGCTTCCTCTGTAACTACTGGAGAGAGACAGGAGCCTTGTTTAGTTATTCCAACTTGCCCCTTAGAGGACCTTTACTTCTTTTTATCTCTCTGTTGATTATAGAGAGGACTTGAGAAAGTTTGTCCCAATACCTTGTCTGAAATACTCTCTGTGCGACTGTCCTGGAGAGGTGTACCAGAGCTGCATCGTCAGCGCGTAGAGAAGAAAGTAATTGGAAAGATAATAACTACATTAAAATAGGAACAGATTCGGATTGCCCTTCTGGGAATGTTTTCATGTTGGAAGTGGTGCTCCTGCTCTTTGGGCCATGTGTGGTGTAAAGCACTGTTCAATAAAAGGTAGCAATGTCCAGGCTCCAGTGAACACACCAGATGAGTCCGTGAGCTGTTTGTGGATATTTAGGAAGCAGAAAAAGCTAAATTAAATGAATGCATTATTCACTGTGATTATTTCATTAGCTACCCTTTCATACATACAGGCACCGATAAAAACCTGCCTCGGAAATTCAATATATTAACAACCTCATGTCCCCAACAAAACCAAATTAGAGTATAAATGTATCCACATCTCTGCCTACTGCTTACAACTTTCTGCATAAATACACCCCAACAGCAGTTACAGTTGTGTGTTATAGTGGTCTTTTGGCCAGTTCTTTGTGATTCAGTGTCATTCATGTTTTTTCTGGTACAGTTTTCCATCAAATTCCTCAAATCAATCTACTTTCTTTTTGCTGCCTATCTCTGCCTTTCTCTGTCTCTCTGCTTATCTGTTCTTTGTGGCTGATAGATATGGGGATAAGCTGCCTTTTTTTAAGGGTCGTGCACTTACTGCCTCTCAGGACCCACTTTATCTTTGCTTCAGCCATTGTCCTCATTGGATTTAGACTATCCTTCCTGGAAGATATGTATCTATTGACACAGAAGCTAATTTTCTCTGTGTCTGAAGACTGAAAGTTTCTGTGGGATACCTTAGCCATTATTCTGGAAGTGAGTAATGGCTTATGTCACTGTAACTAATTAAAAGACCAATCAATAGCCACTTAAAAGTGGGCCAGTAGGACCACTGATAAAGCTGTGTTGGTGTTCATGGGAATGGCCTTTTTTTTTTTGCAGTGAGACTGAACACAAAGCTGTAAAAAATAAGAAATAACCTGTCAGCTTTCCTAATCTCTCTCTCCCAGGTAGGGTAGGGCTGTAGAACCCCCAGTGCCTGATACCTGCAAACATCACCTCTCACCAGCTGCACTGCCATCACCCAAGAAAGACAGACCTACTGTCCTTTGGCAGCGATGTTCACGCCTTCTCTGATATCAGGCACTGCATGTAGGTCTGTAGGACGTTTTGCAGACTCCTGACCATATTTTAAGCCAGATCTGATGTGAATGTAATCTGTGCAAATCGGAGGGTGCACACAAACTAGTAAATTCTGGGAAGAAACAGGGCCGATGCCAAGCTAATGTGGCTTCTAGGCTCCTGACTAAGAGCTGGCTTGTCAGCTGGGTGGGTTCACACACATAAGCTTCCAAAAATCAAGAGGACATGCCCTTTAGCAGATCCCTGCAGCCCCTTATGCCAGCAGCCTACAATGGGCAGGTTTTGTGGTTGATCTCATCCAGAAAAAGTGGGAGCAACCGGTGTGAATAAGTCTCAGGGTTCATCCCAAAGATGTTTTTCAGCTCCAAAATGAGATCTGAGAGAAGAAACGTCTCAAAAGTAGGCAGCCAGTCCAGCACCCTTCAGGGCAGGTTGATGTTCTTTCAAAACACCCAGGCTTAGGCTTCATTTCTAGGACATAAACAGTCCTGTTTGCATGTCCTTCATCACAGATTTAGCAACGAAAGAGTGGCCTGTCTCCTGGTATTATCAGCTGTCATGTGGGTATCCCCACCAAGGCCATGATTATCACACAAGGACCAGTGGAGAAAATACATGACTTATCCCTTTGATTGCTTTAGGAAAGAAGACAAGCAGACACAGTCCCCACAGCCCTACTTCTTGCCTTCTACTGTACAACCCTGCCACCTTTTTTGTTTTGGAGCAAAAAGGCCAGGAGGGAAAAGAGCAATTTCTCAAAAACAAACCAAAAGAAGGAGGTGAAGACTGGGAGAGCAGTACTGGTTTCTCTTCCATGGGTGCCAGAGGGAGATACCCTGAATCTGGCAAAACATTCACCAACACAGTTCCACCCTCTCCAGCGGCACCAACACGTCTCTGAATTGTACATTTTTCCCATTTCCCGCATCTGGAGTGGTACAGATGAGAGTTTTATTCCTGCCTGTCTTTCATTTGTCTTTTCAAACTGGGTATGGTTGGTTGGTTCCCTTTCTCCTGTCTTCCTTTCTTTCGTTCTTTCTTTCTTTTGGCTTCTCTTTCCCTTTCCTTTCTACGTTTGTGTTCATAAGCAAAGTGTTTTGTTTTGTTTCAGTCTTTTGGTTTTAATTGCAGTCAGATGGCAGTGCCCCTTTACGGCATGACGCTCAAATGTTCCAAGTGTGGAGTAGTTTCTTCTGCTGAAGTTTCGGCCACAGCCACCAGTAACGCCATGTTAGTTCCTCTAATTTCAACTTCTTTTCTTTCTTTCTTTCCACTTTCTTTTTTTTTTTTTTTTATATATTTATTTTATTTCCCTCTTCCATTTCCCTGCACTCACCAACCCTTGTTTGTTTTCTCTCCCCATATCCCTGCCCACCTCCCCGCATCCCTGACTTTCCCTGACCTCATTCTGTGGGCCATGACTAGTGTAGGGCTCCCACAACATCCCCGGAGCAAAAGCTGATGGGCAGGATCCTGAAAAGCTCTTTCTGACATGCTTAAATTTAAGCATGTGAGCAGCCCATGGAAGACAAAGGGATTCTTCATTTGTTAGAAGCTGGGTATATGTTTAATTTACTTCTCAGGGTTACAGACTTAAAGATGTGCTTCCCATTAATTTTAATGGTAGACGAGGGTCTCAAACTCCAGCTTTGTCAAATGCTTTAACGTGTGCTTGAGTTTTTTACTCCAGAGGCTGTAGAGCCTTGAGTATGATTTCAGTGAGTTGGTGAATCACTTCTCAGTGTTTTTTTTCCTCTTATAAAAGCCTGTAGTTACGTTTAGTATGTGCCAGGGCTGCAGTCTTGATTTGATAACTGTTGACTTTCTCTTTTGGACCCCTAAAAACACTTGGAATTCGTTCTCAAAATCTTAAGGTGTTTCATAGCTCCGAGTTACAAAAGTCAAATGCTGTTAAATCTTTTCTTAGATGTTGCTGGAGTTAGTAAAAAAAAAAAAAAAAAGGTAATAAAATTATGAAAAAGCCAGAGCTTTGTTCTGCTGGAGAAATTGTTGCTATTTTTATAGTTGGCTTTTTTCCCAAAGGTTAAGGAAGGAGGGAGAGCAATGAGGGAAGGTTTGTCATTCTTCCTTCCTCCCCTTTTTGAAATGTTATTATCTACAGCATTTCCAAGTGATGCTATATTTTGGTTTTGATGTCTAAAGTAATATATGTAAAATGTGTGAAAGAAACAGTCTCAGATCTAGACATTTGCAACTTGAAAACTCCTACCTTTAATTAAATCTAAAAAAAAAAATAGTCAGCTGAGTGCCAAATCTCCAAATGTAGAAATATAGAAGAAAATGAAAACTCAAGGTTTTCTCCTTTATTTTTTTTTATCTGAAAACTGAGCCATTTATATAAACTCCAAAAGAGCTTAGGGGAAAAAAGTACATTTCTGAAGAAAACAGCCAACTTTTTTTAGGAAGAGAGAACATGCAATCACCTCTATTAAGAGCTAGCACTTTCTGAGACGTAAGAACTCAACAAAATCTCATTTATTTTTCACTGTCATTTACTTACCTTTTGCAACAGTGCCCAGCTGAGCTGGTGAGATGGCATTGGTCCAGACACGCGTACCACAAGTCTGGAATTAGCAGGTCACTGCATTTTGGTTTCTTGTGACTGCAGAGGAATGCTAAACCAGCAGAGGCTTTGCTATTAATAAATTAGACTGTTAAACAGGAGAGGCTTTCAGTTCATATTAAACTCACTTAAAAAGTAAAACAATCTTAAATCCTTCTCCCATATTGTCTGACATTGGACTGTCAGTCTGTCATAAATCACATCTTCTGATTCATCTTCAAATCAGATTAAAAAAAAAAGGATATGAAATCCAGATTTCCTACTTCGCCTGCTTTTCTAGTTTAAGTGGTTTGATAGAAATTGGAGGGCTATTGTCTTTTTTTTTTTTTTCCCCAGCAGATAGAATACCTTAGATGATAAATTCCAGTTTTGTTGTTTGTCCTGAAGTGTCCTATGCTCTTGTCTTTGCAAAGGGACCACTGAGTAATACACAAATCAGGTCACTCAGCCCTCATTTACCCTTTTTGTCCACTTCATTCTGCAGCTGAACTGTTTCTGGTTTCCTGCCTCCAAATCTATTGTAAATGAGGTTGTCAATAAGGCAAAACCCTGATTATGCTTCATGCCACTGCCACCATTCTGCTGGCCTTCATCCCAGAACTTGGACCAGCTTTGCCATTCAGTTTTGAAGTCTCATAATGTAAAACAGATGCCATGAGGATTTCTGGCTTCTCTCTGACCTGGAATTAGCTAGAGCTGTTTGGTAAAGAGCACATCAATGATGTTCCTGCCTTGTTCCTGCTGGGGTTGCCCTCCCCAACTTACCTCCCATAGGTTTCAGAGTCTTGTTTCTGAGATAGCATGGCAGGAAAGGATAGATCCTTTTCTCCATTTTTCTTGGTGTTTGGAAATCATAGACGTTTGGAGCAACTCCTTGTGGTAATATCTGTGTTTAAGAAAGAAACAGTCAGAGAAGGGGATGTGTAACTAAGGGAAAACATGGTAAACCACTGTTGGAAGAGCAGGTAGTAATTGTGAAAAAACATGCACTGAAAATTGTGCAAGTTCTTGACTTGGAAAACGCTAAAAAGGAAAGTTTTGAATGTCTAGGACCTGTTAAGGGTTAGCCAGACTTGACAGGTGTGGGTTAAAAAACTCCTTCCCTGATTTAGGTTGTTCTGGAGAAGGTGCTGGGCATATTTTGCCATTGGAAGATGTTTGTGCCCACATTTCCTTCCTTTTATTGCTGTCTGTAGGGTTGCCCCACCCTGTGAAATACTGCTTTATAATTGATTTGTCTTTGCTACCTGTGAAAATTTTCTATCTGAGACAGGGAAAAAATATTTCAGTGGCACCCCATTTTTTGTACTTGGTGTGAATGAGGCCATCTAGTGCAGATACCGGGGACTGCTGATGGATGGATGGATGGATGGATGGATGGATGGATGGATGGATGGATGGATGGATGGGTGGATGGATGGAAGGATGGAAGGAATTCCTGCCAGGCAGTGCATTAAAAGTATGGACTCTCAAGTTCTTACTGGCTGAAGACTAAGGCCTTGGCGCACTGTATTTTTCTTGCAGGCAACCCACTCAAGAGACAATGTCAGGAAGTCCTCATGACCCTTCTCATGCATCATCCCTCTTATGTGGTCAGAAGCTCACACGTCAGATCACACATCTGAGGAATTTGTTCTTTTTCTTGACTCAAAGTCATTTCAGGAAGTCTTAGATGTCAAATTTTCTATATTGTAGTTCCAGGACTAATGTAAATCAATACTTCCATGCATGGCTGGTTTTATGAAGGAGAATGTTCCTCAGAAGAGGATTATTCTCATAGTTTAAGGAATTTGAAATTGTATCTTTACCTGGGAATATTACTTGAGCCCAGAAGGGTCTTGCTTGGACTGTCAAAGAACAACTTTCCTTATTAGGGGTGAATAAACAAGCAGTCTGTCCATAGGTACTTCGTTACCTGCTTGTCTCATTTAGTGGCATTTGATTTCCTGTTCCTCTAGTTGGATGGTTCAAATTGCAACATCTGAGAGAAGAATCATCTTCTGGAGGAAACAGAAATAATCTCTTATGTTCCTGTGTTGCCTGAGCATGGAAAAATGCATGCACAGTGCCCCCCCCGCCCTTTCCTAATTGCAGATTTCCAATCTTGGTTATATGGGCATTGACTTAAAGGAATTTTAGGAGGAGTAACACATGACATAATGAATAAAATAAATCTTTGTACTGTGGTTTTCCTGTGGCAGAACCGCTGTGATTCAGGAATCATCAGAACAGCAGAGCATCACGTGCCACTCTGTGCAGCACATAAAAAGTCATCCATTGGCTCATTGTCTTGAGTCCACCTGCCATCTCTCTTTTCAGGAGAGCTTTCTGAATTGTAAAGTTATTTTTCCTTCTGCTGCTTCTTTAGCTTATGGTACTGGCTGCCCTATCAGTGTTGAGTAATGAGAAGAATTGATCACTTACTTCTTTATAATGATCCTTTACATCTTTGTTGGCATGTTCTCTGCCTTCACTTGACTTTTGTTAGGGTGCAGGCCTCTTAATCTTTCTTCTGTTTCCAAAACCATTTTTTTCTACTCTTTCCATTGCTGTCCTTTAAGTGCCATCAGTTTATCCTGCTTCTTTTGCAAAGGTGAAGACTCACAAGGCTGCCACCCAACTAAAGCACAAAACCAGTTAGTTGTTGACATTTTGACCAAAGGCCATGACCTGCTTGTGGCCAGAGCTGGGTCTGCTCTGTGCTCTCATAAGGAAAAGTCTTTGCCATGCTGGATAAAGCTGTGGACAATGTTATCATGTGGCCACGTTGTCACATGTCATGGTCATTCCATTTGGTTGCGCTGTGGCATTGCCATGTCCCAAAGTAACGCCTTTCCTCTGCAATGCGGCAGTGGCGTGGTGTGGTGGGGAGGAAAAACGTGACACTACAGCTGTACTGCTGGGTGACATCATCATGTCATGGTCATCACCATGCATCACCAGCATCATGCTTCCATGTGTAACGATCTTCTCTTGATGTTGCTGTCACTCATCATGAGTGCTGTCATGTACGGGACAAATAAGAGGATCTGCCAGCTAATTCCTTTGTCTTAAGCAATAAAAATCCTGGATTCATTGATTATAGACAACTCATAATGAAAAGTCATTAGATAATCACAGTGCCATTATATAACTGATCATCATCATTACACTTCACATCACGTGGCATCACAATGTGAAGTTTTTTTGTTCCTATAAGTTATTTTGGAATCTTTTAAGGATGCATAGTACCTCCTAAAGAAGGGACAGATGGAAAGGTGGCAGAAGTGTGAGCTCTGCTATGAATTCAGCTCACAGCAAGTAGAATTAACGGTAATGTCACAGGAAAGTCACTTATCTTCCTGAGTTTTCTTCTGAAATTTCAGTCTTGATATGATATTTTTTTAAAAATACCTTTTTTTGAATTTAATCTTTCAAAAGCTAAGCAGAGCTCCACAAGTGAAATTAGAGTCAGTTACGTTCCTATGACCTGTTGCCACCTGCTGCCTGAGAATAAAGATTATGCATTAAGTGTCAGGCAACATTTCCATAACATTTGTAAGGGGTGAATGTTGTTGAAAAGGCATCTGCAAGGTGAATCACCCAACTTGGTGTCCTCTGCGAACTTACTGAGGGTGCACTCAATCCCCTTGTCCAGATCACTGATAAAGATAAAGATAAAGAAAAAGAAAACAGGTAAAGATAAAGATAAAGAAAAAAGAAAACTTTATCTTTCTTGATAAAGAAAACAGGTTCCAGTACCGAGCCCTGTGGGACACCGCTCGTGACCGGTCACCAACTGGATTTAGCTCCATTCCCCACCACTCTCTGGGCCCAGCCCTCCAGCCAGTTTTTAACCCAGTGGAGAGTATTCCCATCTAAGCCATGGGCATCCAGTTTCTCCAGGAGAATAGTGGGAGACTGTATCAAAGGCCTTGCTAAAGTCCAGGTAAACAACATCCACAGCCTTTCCTTCATCCAGCAAGGGGGTCACTTTGTCATAGAAGGAGATCAGGTTTGTCAAGTAGGACTTGCCCCTCGTGAACCCATGCTGGCTGGGCCTCATCACCTGGGTGTCCTTCATGCACTGCATAATGGCACTCATCTGTTCCATCCCACTCAATGATCTGTTCCACCACCTTCCCAGGCACTGAGGTCTGTCTGACCCACTAAGGGTCAGACTGTATCTAAGGATCCCACAATAGCTAAGGATCATTGCATCTGTGCTCTGGATATCCAAATCACTGTTTCTCTGACAATGCAGTTATTTTCAAGAACAGAAAGCCCCTCCAAATTTCGAAAGGCCTGTACTTACAGGTCAGATCCCTTCTCAGATGTGGTTGCCAGGTTTCTTGTTTCCATGTTGGTCGTAGTAACGTACATATATGTGTGTATATTAAAAATACACTGGGACACCAGTTAATTCCAGGAAGCAGAGGTGTCTGGGACAGACCTTTTCTAGCAGTCTCTATTGACTTTGCTGGTTTCCAGCAATCAGAATTGCAAGTTGCTACTGGTATGGCTTCATCTACCAAGCCATGCGTCAGGCATGCTGTGTTTGCTGATGCTTGCATGGAATACACAAGAGTGGCTTGTTATGGAGCAAACCTTATCTTTCCCTTTGGCTTTTCTGCCTCTCTGATTTTTTTTTTTTCACTACGCTTATTGCTCAGCCAGGTTTATTAATGCACCACTGCAAATGATAGCTAAGAGAGATTTCTGTGTGATGAGGCAGGTTTCAGAGGGGTGAGGGAGAAGTGGAATAAAAACTTTCCATTTAGGAGTTGTTCGGTTGAGGGCTGTCTGGCTTTAAATAATACTCTGAAATTATACTTCATGTTAGACGCTAAATAACATACAGTTTGTCAGCCTGTATAAAATGACAGGGTATCAAATTGTGTCATGGCCCTTACCTTACATGGAAGTCTAATAGTGCTTGTTTTAATTGAAAAAAAAAAACCACGTGTATTCCATTTAGCTGCTCCCTTAGGTAAAACGCACTGCTTAATAATACTACTAAGGACAGGTTGTAGAAATATTTGCCATCAGGGTATCATTATTTGCCATCAGGGTATCATTGTGACTATGAAAATAACCCGTCACTTCAGTATGTGGTCATTACAGCAGAACTGATGTAACAATCCTTGAAAAACTCTTAATTGAAGCCAGGGCGTTACAACCTGATGTCCATCTTTGTGTCCAAGCTCCAGCTTTGTTCAGGTAAAACTCTCACTCAGGTCTGTGAGAGCTGTACCTGGATAACCAGCAAGTAAACATTATTAAAAACTTGATCATATAACAGAAAATGGTAAGCAAGTCCCATGTAAGTACTGTAAAACGTGTGTCATGATATCTGTCCTGTAATTTATTGTGTTGCCTGTATTTGTTTCTTAGTCTATGGGCTGAGGTTTTCTACACAGAAAAATCTTGAAGCTCAACTTGCTATTCACCCTGTGCATAGATTTACTCTTATCTGTTAGATAAAAGCCCACAGAGAAATTCTCCTGGTGCTCTCAGTGCACCAGTGCTGCCAAGTATATAGGATGACTGACAGCTTAAAATCTTCCCAGTAAACTGTTAAAATTGCTTAGGAGCATTTTTGGATAGAGAGCTGAATGACTAAATAGTCCATGGGAACAGAGCTGCTTTCCCACTTCTAGAGCCATCATTCATACCTAAAGTGGAGGTTCACGGGGCAGTACTTGCATTATAAAAAACTGTTTTGTCCGGTTTTCTGCCTTGTGAATTAAGAAGTGGCTTGAATTTTAAGTTATTTTAACCCAGAATGTCCAGCCATGAATGAACTTATTTACAATAATTGCTAAATATAGAAACAACTGTATTTTTTTTTCAATGCTTTCAGCTGAGAAGATCACATGGAAAATTTTCTGTTCGTAGAAAAATTGGGTGAGGTATTGGTTCTGCTGATGCTAATTGATATAGTGTCATAGGGATCACTAGCTGTAGAGTAAGGGAACAACGACAAAATAACAGTCTCCATCAGCTCTATGCTTGTCCGTTCTAGTCACTTGAAACCATGACACGCCCCCACTGTTGGTGTCTTCCATGTGCTGTGGAAGTCCGAGTGTCTGTGACCCAAGTATCGACAGCCATCGTGACAAACCAGTCTCTGCTGCAGCTGTTCCCCTTCCCTTTGGCAACCTACAGTGATTGTATTTTGTCTCCCTTCCTTGGGAAGTGCCATCGTTGTGGAGCAGTGACACAGAGTGGGAAGGGTGTGAAAGGGGGAGTCTGCATCCTTCCTCCCCACCTCAAGTTTTATGCATGACCATCGAAAAGTAGTTCCTCCCTTAGAAACATGTGTCACCTGTTTTGGTAGCGTGAGTGTGCAAAGCACCTTCCTGCTTTCCAGTGACGGGGACTCAGAAGACATCTAGCACAAGTATGCATTTGCTGAAGAAGTCTTCTGAAGCCCCATGGGATCAGGAGGCTGAATTAGCATCCCACATGGAAGCGGGAAAGGCTGAAGTGGAGCTGAATTCTCCTTTCCTCTCCCTTAACAGGGCATCCCTTTGGAGCTCCTGCGTGGTCCTACCTCTCCTGGCTCTCACCTGGATGTCCGCAGTTCTGGCAATCACAGATCGGCGGTCAGCACTCTTCCAGATCCTTTTCGCCGTCTTTGACTCGTTGGAGGGCTTTGTCATCGTGATGGTCCATTGCATCCTAAGGCGGGAGGTGAGACGAATGAGTTGTTCTCTTTTATGAAACCAACATACTTCCCACTGAAAACACCTGAAAAATGTCAAGTCAACCCAGTAGCTTCTCTAATCCAATGAACTTTCAAATTCATGTAGACAGTGACCACAAAAATGACCATGACATGAAGAAGGGAAGAGGGATGAGTAGATGGTTGTCGTGCTGATGGATTTTGGGTGACAGATTAGTGTGCTTTTTAACTAACCTGTCAGGTTTTGCTTGTTTAGTACCAAATTTAGTATTTCCAAGATGTTTACACCTTACCTCCAAAAATGGAATATTAAGGAAAACAATTTGGTCATTTGATTTCAAGAGGGAAAACGTGCGCCAAGGTTTACAGAATAATTGTATAGTGGCATTGGCACCTAGATATTCAAGGTAGAAAGTAAAGCTAGCAATAATCAAGCAAGGAAATTGAATAAATTCTCTCCAGCCTCCCTGTGGAGATTTAAAATGGTAAATTATATCAAGGAAGAAAAGGATGAATCTTTTATGTTTCTTTTATTCTTTTCATCCTACTGAGTGGATAGACTATTAATAACAGAGACAGGAAGGAGGTTTTTTTCAATATTCATTTTATCTTCTTACAGCTCCTTTAAATTAAGTAAAACAGATTAATTTCTTATGTCAGGCCAATGAAATCAATGGAATTACAGTACCAGCTTGGCTCAGCCTCGCTGAACTAATTGCATTATGAATATGGGCCTGCATTTAACTCCCATTGCAGTCACTGGCATTTTTTTTCCATTGATTTCATGAGTTTTGGCTCAGATATATATTACAGCCAATATAGAATCATAATCAGATATTGTAGACCCCAATATAATGATTTATGCAATAGCATCCATCATAAACATATTGCGAGCTGCAAAATAGGAGACATTTTTATTCTTGACTGTATAAATCAAGCACCTAGAAGCGATCAACACGGTGACGTGGGATACATGTAAAACCTTTGAGTTGCTCTGGTACTATGTGAGGTATCATAGAATCACCAAATGATACAGGTTGGAAGGGACCTTAAAGATCATCCATTTCCAATCCCCTGCCATGGGCAGGGACACCTCCCTCTAGACCAGGTTGCTCAAAGCTCCATCCAACCTGGCCTTGAACACCTCCAGGGATGGGGCAGCCATAGCTTCTCTGGGCAACCTCAGCCAGTGTCTCACCACTGTCACAGCAAAGAATTTCATCCTGTTATCTAACCTAAATGTCCCCACTTTCAGTTTAAAACCATTCTCCCTTGTTCTATTACTCCACTCCCTGATAAAGAGTCCTTCCCCATCTCTCCTATAGGCCTCCTTTAAGTATTGGAAAGGGCTCTAAGGTCTCCCTGGAGCCTTCTCTTCTTCAGGCTGAACAATCCCAATTTTCTTAGCCTGCATTCATAGAAGTAAGCTCCTATAAACCTCATAGGAGCAGGTTTATATGTAACATATAAACCATTTTTAATGAAAACCTGAATGCTACTAAAGTAAGATCCATGTTAATGCGAGCTACCAGGACCTTTTTGTTTGTTTGGGGTTGTTTTTTTGTTTTGGTCCTCAGCAGAGTTTAATACGGTTTGATATTTCTGTCTGACTCCAACTTCTGCAAATCCATTTGTTCCTGCAGGTCCAGGATGCTGTGAAGTGCCGAGTAGTGGATCGTCAGGAAGAGGGCAATGGAGACTCTGGGGGGTCATTTCAGAATGGACACGCTCAGCTAATGGTAGGGAAAATTACCACCTAGTCTATTATTAAGGGACCTGTGGACATTTGTAACCCGTAACTGATAAACAAAGGGCTCTGTCTCTCATAGCTTTTGCAATAATCATTCTTTTTTTTTCCTTTAACCTGGGCTTGAACAAACATAGTGCTCAGCATAATCTCTTTCACACAAATACGGTTTCTTTTCTTTCTAATATTAAGAAGCTCAAACTTACACACCAGGTTTTGCAAACATCTTGGTGAGATCCTTTCTTTCCAAGAAAATACAAAGCCAAAATGTACCTCCCAGGTCTTCCAGAACTTTTCATCACCATCACACTGCTCTGTCCTAACTAGAGCTAAGAAGCAGTAGGTTAATACTGTTTTAATCACAGTGTGTTGGGTCATTATTATAAAGATGCTGTCTCAAAGGGGCTTCTTTCTTCCAAAAGTGCATTTGTTTACCTTGCTTCACTGGAAATACAGCTTAAGCACTATAAACCCTGGTCCTTTGTAAAGTCCTTTACAAACTGTTTGGATAAGGCCGTAGAAGAATAAGCTATGGGGAACCTTCTTGCATTTGCTTCAGTGTTATGATGTAAGTGGTATAAGAGGCATTTGATTTCTGAGGCTGGGGTAAGGACATCAGGACAATGGCAAGATTTGAACAAGTTCCAAAAATGTCTAGTTAATACGATATCGTAACCCAGTGGTGTGTTTTTCCAGTCACTCCTGTGCTAAGCTAAGTAGCAGTAGCTTGTGCTCGGGTACAAGATTTCATTTCAATCTTTAAATTAAAGCATTGAGAGATATACAACAAGGCATCAATCTTTAAATCAAGACATCAAGGGATACACAATTCTACCGCATCTCATAGGTGTTTGTTAAAAAAAAAGTGCCTCATTTCTAATTTAAATGCATAATCTTCTAATTTTCAGACTTAGGTTCTTGCTCTTCCTATTTATGTGTAATTAGGAAGCCCCTTGCATGCCTGGTACTTTTGCTCCTTCAATAATAGACAACATAATCATATCCAGCCTCAATCTTCCTTTCAAGAAGTTAACACACGGAGCTTTTTTATTTTCCCTCTGTAAGACATTTCCCTTCAAATTATTTATACAACCCTTTCCCACATGTCCTTCAGACTCTCACCATCCTTTAAAAATGGGGCTGCTCTATTTGTCATTCTACTGTCACTATCCCGAGCGCTATATTATGAAGTTTCAGATTTTTCCTCTCTCTCTGTAACTCCCTACTTTCAGTCATTATCGACCACCTTGCAAAATTTTGTGTCAGCCACAAGTTTTTTGGCAGTGAGATTACATTTACTTCTGCCCCGCTGATGGATGCGTTGAGAAGCAGAGAGCTTACAATCAGTTTCTTCACATTCAAGCACAAAAGGTTCCGGAATCCAGACGTGAATGATGACTCCTCACTGATATTTTTAGAGGGGTACAATGTTATTTTATATTGTCTGAGTTGTGCTATAACTAAAGAAATCAAAAGCTTTGCAGGATGGCATTTATGCCGCTACCTTTTCTAGTAATCTCCAAATCTGCCCGATGTGTGAAAAGAAGCTTGGCTGAGTAGAACTGTTTTCCACAAAATCTTGTTGGCTGGTATTAAATATAAACCTATCTTTTATTTATTTATTGGCAGAACTAGTACAGGCTGTTCAGTTATATTTTTCTGGAACTCCAACCACAAAAAAAAAAGATTATATTTTTCTGTGTCATCCTACTTGCCCACTTAGATGTTAGCTCAGTCTTATTTCTTTTCTATTATTTTCAGATATTTATTTGATATCCCAAATAGTTTACGAAGAAATTAGCATCAAGAAGGTTGAGATAATTCCTCAACCAGCTCTTCAAAAACTCTTGCATCTCTCCTGCTAATATTAAAGTGTTTATCCCAGGGAGTCGAAGATTTTTTCCCCTCACTGTTCTTGGTATTAAACTGGAATGCATTTAATCACATTAATACAATTATATTAAGTGTCTTCTTTCTGAAATGATACTAGGAATAGTCTGTGAACTCTTCTACCTTTTGCTAGTCTGTGGCCTTTCCATTACTCCATGACAACTCATGGCCTACTGTGATTCAGTGTATCCAGTCTTTTGAAATGTTATCTGCTAAAAGCTTTAGAAAAAGGATTCTAGGAGGCATAGATAGGCAGGAGAAAGGAGTTTCATTTGGCTGTACGGACCACTTCAAAAAAAGTTTTTCAGCTTCTGTGCCTGCAGGGACCATTGATTTTATATACCAAGAGTTTCAGAAGCAGAGACTTGTTTCCGCTTCATGTGACTTGGTGATAGATCGCAAGAAAATCCAGTGGGTATGGAGCGCTCTCAGTGGCATCCTCAGATCTTTTAATGAGTGGAGGTGAATTCACTACGTATGGGGACATATATCCAAGGCAGATCAGCCAGGAACCTGTCCCCTAATTTTTAGGGATGTGCATAAATATGTTCCAGGGAGATATTTTAATTAGTGGAATTAGTGTATGGATGAGCAGATGAATCCAGCTGAAAAACAATGTTATGATTTTACCACTCTGTGAGGTTCAAAAGCCACGGCTGGAAAAAAAGCGGTCTGTTTCCCTTGTTTCAAAGCCCAAGCAAAACGTCTCTCCTCCACTCTCCTGGCAGCCATTATGTCTGACTCACTGATTAAAGTGAGTTTCACGTTTTCTAAATGGCTTTCTTCCCCACCGCTACCTCCTTTTGACCACATCCTCTGTGTTCTCTGTCTTTCAGACCGATTTTGAGAAGGACGTGGATATGGCTTGTAGATCAGGTGAGCACATCACAGGTGAGAATCAATAAGTGACCTGGTTTGGGGATTGAACTAGGCCATTTTTTTTCCTTTCTGTTTTATTTGTGTCTCTTAGTGGCTTGCATGTACTTCCGTGGGCTGCCTTTGCTCTCAACCCTGGTCAAAAGAAAACAACTCCCCTAATTCTCCTTTATGCTTTGCTTATCCTGTTTCACCGCAACTCTCTTGGCCTTTTAGTCTAGATTAAGCCATGGCTCTGAGATATTATGTCTTTCCTGTGGCCCATGTGGCATTGAAGAGTATCAAGGAAGAAGAGATTGAATCGATCTCTTCCTACTGTGATCTCTCTTTGCTTTAGCAACCACTGCCCAAGGGGGTTGCACCAACCCCAGACAGCTCTGGGCTCAGAAGGGGTGTCTTTGAGAAGGTCTGAGAGTCTGGAGAGCCTTCCCACCACTCCATCTCTGGTGCAGCTGTACGTCTGTATGGAGGTGGGGTCAGGTCTCTCCTCCTTTGCCTGCACCTTTCTTCTGTGTGTTCAATCACACAAATTATGATCCTGAAGATCTGCATGAGTTGATGGTCCCTTTCCCCAATAACTCCCTTTTCTCTCATTGTCCTGGGGGTCTCTGTGCTGTCTGGATTCTCCTTTGCTCCCTGTTCGTCTCTGCGGGTTTTGTCCTCTCCTGGTCCTGGCATGCCTGATCATTTTGTAGATATTTAGGCTTTCATTTACCCTCCTAGACTTCCCCTCTCTCCCAAGCAAGACAAATACCAGCTTGCTTGACACCTGCATAGAATTCACATCTTCCAAACCAGGATCTCCCCTAGCCAAGGACAGTACATACTGTGTGTTCAATTGCCATCATGGGAAAGCTTCTGTTTCTCTTTCTTTCTTTCTTTCTTTCTTTCTTTCTCTTCTTTCTCTCTTTCTTTCTTTCTTTCTTTTTCTTTCTTTTCTTTCTTTCTTTCTTTCTTTTTTTCTTTCTTTCTTTCTTTCTCTTTCTCTCTCTCTTTCTTCCTTTCTCTCTTTCTCTCTTTCTTTCTTTCTTTCTTTCTTTCTATACACATCTACCTGTCTGTCCCTTTCATTTGTCTTTTTCTTTATCTAATCTATCATTTATTTATCCGCTTCCTATGTAGTTATCTATAATTCATCTTTTTTTTTCTACCTTGCAATCACTTATTTATCTCTGTCGTCAGCTGTCTGTCATGCTGTACCTGTTATTTATGTATTTATACCTCTGTCAGTATTTATCTCTGTCACTGTGTTTCTGTGCATTGTCTATCACTGTCACTACCATTTATCTATCTAATATCTATCTATATCTTATTTATCTTTTCATGTCCTTCTCTCTGTCTCACTCCCTCTCCCTATGCTTATCACAGTCACAGTGTATTTATCTCACTTATCCCTGTGATATCTTATTTCATGGTCTCTTTCTGTCCATTTATCTCTTTTCAGGGTCTGTCCATTTTTTCCTTTCTGTGTCTCTGTCTCACACACTCTAATCTAATTTCTAGCTGTCTCTCTCTTCTCATTTGTCTTCCTCTTTCCTTTTTGACACTGAAGACCTCAGTACCACAAAATTGCATGTGGAAAAGGTGCATGTGAGCCCAGGTCTGACCTGAACACATGCTCAACGAAGGTTTATCTAGGCTGGGTGTTGACACACACAAGCGGTTACAGAGCCAGCAGCCCATCGTGCGCTGGAAGCCAAGGCAGACCCTGAACTCCTGCAATAAAGGAGCCTTTCTGATCTGCTACCAAGTTTCTTCCTCACAAATTGAGCTTCCCAGAGGAACGGAAGGAGCTCATCATTTTCACATGACTTCAGGGCAGAAGACCATGGATAAGCAGCTTGCTAACAGTCTAGGCTTCCCTTCCTTTGCCAGCACACAGCTATATTTTTTTGTTAATGTCTGCCTGAAGAGATAGTCCTCCTCTAGTCTGCACCAAGCTAAGCACTTAATAATAGTCCCCATTTCAGAGATCTTTCTATATAGTGCATCATCCTATACATCCTGCTTATTGAATAATAAAAAAAAAGAAGCTTGCCCATTGGATTCTGGCCATTGTTTCTCCTGGAGGCACCAGGTCTCATGTTGACCGACTGGAGATATGCCTGGTACTGCTCATAACCTCCTCACTTAGATTCACTGGTCAATGGCCTAGTGTTGAAAGCACACTCAGCTCCATGCTTGGAGGTTGCCAAGTGCTCAAACCTAGTTTGTGCAGCTGATGTGAGCATGGAGAAGAGCTTGAATCAATAAACCTCACTGACACCCCCAAGTGGAGGGTTTGACTCAGTAACACCGTCCTGCACTGTATGCTATGAATATGCTGTAATGCTCCGATTTATCCTAGCGTGTCCTCTAGCAATGTCAAGATGACTGTGGCTGCCATAGTTACACCCAGTGTGTTTAGCTGTTAACAGCTTTTAAAAAGTTCTTTTATTCTACTTGGTGTCCTTGTCATTCTGCCTGATGTGCTCTGTAGTCTTTGAGGAGAGCTTTGCTCTTCCAGCACCCATCACTCCCAGTAGGAGTTAGTAGAAAAATTAGTGTGTCCTCAGTCCCACGGGATGTCTCTGTCATGTTCTGCCTCTATACCAGATGGAGCAGCTGAATAGTATCAGGTTGCCCCAAATATCCATGTCTCTAGTCCGTTGAGAAAAAATAGATAAAAGGACCTTTGGGTTTATTTTCCTTCTGAGATGGTTGAAAGGGGAACTTGCATTTATTTCTCCTTTCCTGTGCTGAAATACCAGGTAAGTAGCCTTCAGTCCCACACTTTGCCCCTGCCGCACACAGTTTGTGATTTCTATCCCCTGGAGACATCAAGGCTGATATCATTATCTTCCAAAAGTCTTTGCTGCAGCATGAAATCAACTGAGAGATAGATTCTTATGCTCAGAAAAGGAGCAGATACCTTGTTGTGGACAGCGTTGTGTAGGAATGAGTGTCTGTGTGTCCTTTATATACCTTCTAATTGCATGTTCACCTTGTCCTCAGTTTAAGGTTTTCTTCTCCTATTAAGGAATATTCATGGTACTCTTTTCTTTCCTCAAGGGGAATTGGAAAACACTAAATAATTAACTGTCACAAAGACTTGCCATGATCACAAGAACATAAGCTTCTTGGAGAGCAGTTAGAAAGATTTTCAAAAATGTGGTGTATTTTAAAATACCAAATTACTGACACTGAAATTGTTCAAGGGAAAAGAGTAACCTGAAGCAGTTCATTGGCTTCTTAAAAAAGAATTTGTATTTGAATCATTGATAACAATGCATTTCAGCTATTTCCTGAATCAAAGTACTTTTTGACATGAAAGAAACCTTTTATTTTAAAGAATTCGACTCCATAGGCTAGTAACACATATATATATTTTATATATATACATATACTACATGTAATAAATATATATACAAGTTATTGTTATCAATATGACAATATGTTTTGGCTTAGCTGGGAGTTTTTGCCAAGATTGTGTTGGAAAATTCCCATCACAGTGAACTCTCTCAAAAATGAGAAAATTTTTTTCCTCCCTAACTTTGCCTCCAGCATCCTGGATTAAAAAAACAAACAAACAAACAAACAACCAAAAATAATTAAAAAACGAACAACCAAAAACCAGTATAAAACATTGTTCTGCCACCATAGCTTCTTTCTGAGAGGTCCAAGGGAACATGCTAGCGTGGTGTGACTGTGGTAGGTGTATTGATGTGTTAACAAAAACCTACATGAGGTGCTAAGGATACTTATCTGTCTCCCTAGTGTTGAATAAAGACATCACCACCTGCAGGACCTCAACCATCACAGGAACACTGAAGCGTCCATCACTGCCAGATGAAGAGAAATTGAAACTAAATCATCAGAAGGGGTCATCAAATTTTAACAGTCTTCCAGCCAACGTCTCCAAGATGCATCTTCAGGGCTCACCACACTACCTGGGGGCCATCAACCTGAATGAGTTCAGCAATCACAGTCTCACTCTGAAGAAGGACAAGAACCAACCACCTAAGTCCATCTACATCTGTGATGGAGACATCTTCAAGAAATTGGACTCCGAACTCTCCCGGGCACAAGAACAAACGCTGGACACCAGCTACGTCATTCTGCCTACCAACACATCTACCTTAAGGGCCAAACCACCCAAAGACGAGAGCAAATACAGCATCAATATTGACCAGATGCCCCAGACACGGCTCATCCACCTCAGTATGGCTACTGATCCGGGCTTTGTTGTCAAGAGTCCTCCACGGGAGCCTGTGACCATGACATGCAGTGAAGTGCAAGGTTCCTCCATGATACAACAGCAGCAGCAGCTGGCTCCACAAAATATCTCCAATGAGTCACAGATTCCCAACAGCCTGTGTGACACAGGTGACTCAGGGAACTCAGGTGTGGTGTCCAAGAGTGAGACTGTCTCCACCCTCTCCATGAGCTCCTTAGAGGTAAGCATGTGAATTATTGTCTTCTCAGCCCAGAATAATGCCTTGCCCTCAACACTGGCCACACCACGTGTTTTCAGAGAACCATCGTAGGCCAAATGCAGCCTACTACACAATGCCAGTATTATATTATCATGAGGGATCACTGGCATGTGAGAACACATTGTAATGTAATGTTTAAAATCTCTCACAATTTCTACAGGTGTATTCCATCATTCGATGAACTGTTTTTAGCCATACAGGCAATACAAAGTCCAATAAAAATGTTAGTTTTTCAAAGACTGTTCATTTTGGTGCAAGGCACGTGGCTTGCATTACCTTTTCACTGGTATCCTCTGCCTCTGTTTCCAATTTTGATGACTTCAGCCATGATAAAACTGAGAGAACCTTAGTGATTGCAGGTGTAATATGTCCCTAAGGCAGGCCCTGTAATGTTCTTAGCATCAGAGAGATGTCAGAAGTTTTGCATAAGTGCAGCCCTCTCCTTCTGTGACAGCTCATTACACATATTAGCTGTTCTCCCTAGACCTTAGATCTTACGCTGAGGTCTATCCTAGGACATCTGGCCCTTTTCTTGCCTATTGTCAGAGGTCTTGGCCATTGCTATCCAAACTTCAGTCGTGGTTGACTGGGGTGCTCAAAAAGTCCAGTAGATCAGTTGGCTGATCTACTGCTCCCTCACTGCTTCCCATTCTGTGTATGACCTGCAAGCTTATAACTAGGAGAGAGCTTGAACTGGCCAAACTCACATACTTAACCCTCCTCAAGGCTCAGGGGTTTTTGGTAAAGAACCCTCTAAATAATTGCCACATTCTATCATGAAGAGACAGAGAAACACATTAAAGGTGCAGGAAGAAGGAAAAGGTGAAGGACTCTCCCTGTTTTATCTACTGTGTGGTTGAGTTTCTGCCTTCTCACCAGCATCAACCCCTTATTAATCTTCACCCATCTCTTTTTCTTTTGAATACCCAGAGGCGGAAATCCCGGTACGCAGAGCTAGATTTTGAGGTGAGTACATGCCTTTCTGAATGGGCTTTTATAGGGGTAGGATGAGAAAAAGAAATGCTGTTTTCTTTTCTTTCTGGGCACCTTCCTGGGGGTGCTGCCTCTGCCAAAGAGCTTCTTCAAGTGTTTAAAACTGGTGGGTTAAAAGAGTTGTGCAGGATGCCAAGTAAGGCTTGCACTGTGCAGCTAAACAAATAAGTGACTTATATTAGTACATGCTTAATTTATGGAGCAGTAACTTCTCTGTAAATATTTGTAAATCCTATATTGGCTAGCCTAAGGCCTGTAACCTCTCTGTGAGCAAAATGCTTTTAGAGGGCTGATGGAGTGGTAGTGACTGTAGTCAAGCACAAATTCTGCAGTATAAACAGTCATCAGTTGCAGGTTTAGGATAACCAAAAGGTTAAAATTAGTCTTTTCCACTTTCTCCCACCATCTCATCCCTGAAAATAAAGGCAGTGCTACGCTGGGGGCTCAGTGAACTGTGGAGGTAGTTTAAGCACAGCAGATTGCACCTGCAGGGAGACAGAGGCAGGTTTTAAGATCATATGTAGCTCTGGGGGGAAGACATGTTGCTTCTCTACAGCTGAATAGGGTTTCCTGACCTGTGTCCCTTGCCTTTGCTTCAGAAAATCATGCACACAAGAAAACGTCACCAAGACATGTTCCAAGACCTGAACAGAAAACTCCAGCACGCAGAGAAGGAGAAGGAGTCTCCAACAACGGACAGCAAGGTTAGTCAAACACTTGCAGAACCATCATCTCCCAGACCTCTCTAATGCCAGCAGGAGCACAGGAAGAAGCAGAAAAGATTAGAAGCCCTCACTGAATGTCTTACCTTGATTTTCTAACCATGCGTGTTGCCACAAGCACATGTTCACCGCATGGGACACGCAGAGTCACAGAGGTACCACTAGTTTACATGCAGCATGGTCAGCAGCCCAGAAGGAGAAAGTCTGTCCTTATGTCTGTTTTTGGTGAATGGAGTTTCTGTTGTCCTGTTCTGTTCCTTGTGTCTGTT
>JAOQGH010000012.1:150854965-150886100 GCA_025769975.1 Gallinago jamesoni
GAAGGAGAAAGTCTGTCCTTATGTCTGTTTTTGGTGAATGGAGTTTCTGTTGTCCTGTTCTGTTCCTTGTGTCTGTTCTTTGCATCCCCAATCAGCTCATCTCCAAGTGTACCATCCATCCACTCATAGCTAGGAACTGGAAACCAGACCAGTTTTGAGGAAATCTAGTTGGAAGGGAGATTGTGCAGAAGGTGGGGACAGCAGAAATGTTCTACCTCAGCTGCAGGAGCTGGGATGGAAACCAAGGTGGCAGTAATGGGCATAGGTATTTAGGAAAACCCCAGCAATGGGATTTAGGTGATGGTGGTAGCACTTCTTGGGGACTGCATGCTAATTAGATGTAGCATGAGTTATTTGTGGAAGCTGATCACAATATACATGGCTTTCCTTGACAGGAACAAACTTCCAGGGCAAAAAAAAGAGATTTTTGAGGGAGGCAGGATGAGGGAAAGACCTTGCAGCCTCTCAGTAGGGCAGAGATTTGGTACTAGAAAGATGTATCAGGAGACTCTGCAGTATCTGATGCAGATAATGCAAATAAAGGAGGGCAAACTGATGTCACCTCCCCCATGTCTCAGCCCTCTAGTCTTGCTGGGCAAGAGCCAAAAAGTCTCAAGGAAGAGTATCAACTCCAGCAGAAGGGAAAAATCAAGCAGCAAGGTCAGGTTGGCAGTAAGAAATTAAATTTGGGTTATGCCTATGCTCAGGAGAGGGGCAGGGTGAGCTCTCTGTCTCCGGGGAGACCTTATAGCCCCTTCCAGTCCCTAAAGGTGGCCTATAGAAGAGATGGGGCAGGAATCTTCATCAGGGAATGTAGCGATAGGACGAGGGGTAATGGTTTTAAACTGAAAGAGGGGAGATTTAGATCAGATATTAGGAAGGAATTCTTTACTGTGAGGGTGATGAGACATCGGAACAGGTTGCCCAGAGAAGCTGTGGATGCCCTATCCCTGGAGGTGTTCAAGACCAGGCTGGATGGAGCTATGAACAACCTGGTCTAGTGGGTGGTGTGTCTGCTCATGGCGGGGGGTGTTGGAAGTAGATGCTCTTTAAGGTCCCTTCCAACCCTAACCATTCTATGATTCTATGATTTATAACATTCTTGGTCATTTACAAGCAAAGTCAGTTGCAGGGTGCACAGTCACCTGCAGCGTGGCCAAGGAGGCACTAGCAGGACTTATTTCTGATGGGACTTCCTTAGAGGCAAGACCAGAGCTCAGAAGGTGATTATACAAGAGGCTTAGTTTGGTTCTTTGTGGAAGTGGAGCACAGCAGAGACTTTGGCCTGCTTTCAGATCTCACAGCAGTGCTGTGCTGAGCTCCGGAGATGTGGTCCCAGTAAATCCTGCTTTTATTGTGTGTGGCAAGGTGTCATTATAGGCTGTCCAGTGCTACAGAATGAGAGGGACAATGAATCTAGCAGGCAGGTTCAGATCAAAGAAGCCTATGTTGGCCCAGAATCCCAATGCCTTTCCCTGAATTTCATGTCTCAGCCTTTTTTTCTATTATTTAGGTATGACACAGCTGTAAAATCAGAAATGCCTAAACACCGTGTAAAAGCTAATCTGTGTTATGTTTGCAGGAGGGTTTTATAGATTGAGATGTTTTGAGCATTTCAGAGATGCACCTATCTAGAATTAAAGTTGCCAGTGTCAGCATCAAAGAGCTTTGAACTGCTGCAAAGAAGCTGTGAAAGTGGCCTTTGGATATTGACTGAATCTTTTTCAAGTTGGGATTTTTCCTTGGATGTAGCCTGAGAGGGTGAGCTTGCAAAGATCACTATTGGCAAGTCAGTAGTGGGTATTGGTTTAAAAACATCCAAAGCAGTACAAAGAAAAACAAATAGCTTTCTTCACCCCTTTTGCTGCCATTTGCTGCTGGGGACCCCCACTGGAAATGGTGCCCTGTCTTCAGCTTGCCCTGAGAAGGCAAACTGCAGATACCAGGGGTTAAAGTAACAACAAAAGATTTTTTTTTCTCTTTTATGCATGTTTAGGTTATAAAAAGATGGAGTATTTCTTCTGGTGGAAGTGATAAAACTAACGTTAGCGTAAGTCTGGCTTTCATTTTGCATTGAGGAGCATTGTAGACCCGTCCCAAACCCTTCCATGATGCATGAATCCAAACACATTCCTTTACCAGTAGGAAACTCCTTGCCTTGTGGGCATGAACAAGGTCATAAGGATCCTGGAGAACCCTTGGACCATTTCACACCTAGCATCATATAGCAGAAGGGATGTCCTTCTGCTAGACTAGAAAGGACTGGACCATCTTCCTGCATTTCTGTATCTTTGACTTCCCTTTCAAATAAGCAACCACAAAGTTTAGCTATCAAGTCTATCCACAGCCCTGGTATTTTCCCAACCTCTCCTGGTAGCACATCCCATTGTCCTTAGCCTTTTCCAAGATATGATGCTTTTCCTAATCTTCATGCACTTCTCTCATTCAACTCCAAGATCAGAAAGGTGCTGCTGGGACCTGAACTAAATGTCTGCATAGGACAGACCTCCTCTGGGAGTTCCTAGGAATGGTGCTGGCCCTTTTTAGGGATTGGTTTGGGGTTTGGTGTTGATGTAGATGATAGTCCTCACTGTACTACAGTGCACCGGACAAAACTGATTACCCCATCACGCTAAATGCATAGTTCCTCTCAGATGAGCTACTACATTGTCAGATTTGAAGGAAGAACCAACAGAAGAATGGAAAGAAGAAACAGATCTTCTTTCTCTTTAGGAAGAAGGGTTGAAAATTCAACCATCACATGTATTTAAAGTTGAGAAATTCTCCAGCTTCAGTGGTAAAACATGACTTCTAAGGGGTCTTCAGCAAAGACCTGAAGGTTTGTACCAGCACATATTGCTCCTCTCTAAGTATCCTGACACATTTAAACTTTGGATAAGTATTACCTCAGAGTGAAATAATACAGAATTGTTGTCCTTGGGCAACAAACTTGGATTTATCCATGTTTTTTTTTTCATTTTATTACATGAAATCTATTCCATGTAGCATGTACTTTCCTATAGATGTATATCTCAACTACAAAAATGCTCCCATTGGAAGCATGCTCAGATATTCCCGATTAAAATCACATTCTCCAGCAGGATTCCTGTTCAAAGCATACAGGACCACACATCCACCTGCATTCAAGCCTAGGACACCTCACTGCTACAGCAGAGTAAAGGGGTGTCACTCATTTGTGGCTTTATGAACTAATCAGGGATGCAGAGACTGTTACCCAAAACTATCTTTTCAGTGCCAGAGGGAGTAAGGTATTAGCAGACTGATGTACAGCAAGATCTGATGACTGCAAGTTGAAAAGTCATTTTTTTTAATGTACTAATAGATGTCTGTATGACTTTAACATGGTCTACAGTAAATTTTCCATCTCTTGCAGTCTTCAGGTTCAAGTGGGGCAGGGAAGATGGAGATGATTTTTGAAAAAACAGCCTTTATTCGAAAGGAAGATTATAGTGTTGTAGGCAAGACTCTTGCTCTTATTATGCTGAAATTTGGGACAGTTTATCTCTGTCCACCTGAAGAGACTTTGAATCTAAAAGGAGGTCTCAGAAACAGCTGGGTTTACTTTGCTCATCCTCCTCCCTTGCAGCCAGTCTATCTGTGGAGGTTGCACACTTTTGCCCTTCCATTTTATCCCAGACTAAACTGGAAGCTGGTGTAGACCCCAAGCAGAAAACTGAATGAGCTGTGTTTGGTGAAGCATCAGAGAGGTCTGAATATTTATCCCCTAGACAGCTTATATGCAGCCAGAAAGCATGAAAGGAACCAAACGCTTGGAGACAACCACAGCAGGATTTGCGTCAAAAAACCCAGCCATCTGCACCACGCAGCCTGAGTGATTAAAATTAAAACCTCTCTTGGTGTCTGGGATTCACCAAGCCTTTATTTTAAATGTTACAATAAGTAGTAAATGGCTTCCACCAGGATTGTAGCTGTCACTTCAGAGCAGCTTTAAGGCATGTTTTGCTGCCCAGACAGAGGCATATTGAAACTTTGGGTTGGAGCTGACTCAGACAGCAGAGTTCTTCCTCCCTAGTCACTCCCATCACTTTGAATTGTTCTTTAGCTACCTGATTGCTTAATAATAATAATAATAATAATAATAATAATAATAATAAATCCCAGTGTTGGACACCTTTCTGTAAGTTTCTTTCTCCATTTAAAAGTCTGCCCTTTGCCTGGCAGACTGTAGGCACCACCATGCAATTTTTTTCCCTTCTTCCCCTTAAAAACACACACTTCCCAAGGTCTAAATTCCTGCAGCTGAGAGCTATCCACATTAAAGCAGGGCAGTGGCTATTTTCAAGGTACTTTCTATACCACATGGGAAATAGTTGACTGTGCAGATCTCTATTGTCAGGATAAAGCATCTCTGACGCTGCTCCTCCCTGCGAGTTAATTGCTAAAGAAATTCTGGCACTTGGGTTGGACATCGGGAGGGTTTCACATGCTCTGCAGCAGCATGGTACGAAAGTGGAGGCTTTGCAGCCTCTAAAGGAAGCTGAGGCTTTGTTTCTTCTTCACTTAGCACCAGCTTTGAAAGCAGTGGATGTGACAGTCCCGCTTTCCCCCTCGGTTGGAGTCCTTTGATCCAGCCCCATTAGAGAAGTTTGAATTACATACATATTCCTCTCTCCTTCCCAGCATCTGGCTTTACGTTTGTATTATACAGCAGCTCTTTACTTGTGCCAAGGTCAGCGAAAGCCACACTGAACAGAGCTCTGCAATTTTCTCTGATTTGCTTATTCTTGCTTATTAGCTACTTGCTCCCTTCAGCTCCCTGCAGCTCCAATTACTTTTGCTTTGGCTGAAGCCCTGTTCTGGAGCTCACATACAGGATCTGGACACTCAGCCTTCAAATCTGGTTCCATCTTTGTGTTGGTTCTGGATGAGCACTTGCTCCAAAAGCCAGTGGGAAAAGATACAAAGTTTTTTCTGCCATTCTATGACTTTTTCCTATGTCTTGCTAGGCAGTGTTTCTGGCTTCATGACTCGCTTTCCCTTCTCAGGTCAAGATTTTTCTTGGCTTTCCTCTTCAGACACCTAGAGGATTGCCGATCCCACCAGCACTTGCTTTGGCACCTAACAGAGTAGTGAGAAAAAAGAAATACCGATGATTATTGCAGCTCATTCCTGGTTGGAGCTCTGTGTCTCCCTGGCATGGTCTGCTGGATGAAAGAATTAATTCCCTTGCTTGCTTCACTTTCACTACCTGGCTGGGAAACTGGGAAACCCTGATCCCAGGTGGGAAGATTTGACTCCTGTCCACAGGAACCTCTTTACAGAGGTTGAGGCTGGGGGTGGAGGAGCTTGGATAGTGGTGGTTATGTCAAACTCAGGCTCGTTCCTCACCAAGGAATTAGAAAATTGGGAGGTTGTGCTCCTCCTGCTGTTGACTCAGGAAGGACATAGACCTTTGGTGCAAGTCTAGAGGAGGCCACAAAGATGATCAGAGGGCTGGAGCGCCTCTGCTATGCAGACAGGCTGAGAGAGTTGGGGTTATTCAGCCTGGAGAAGAGAAGAGTCCATGGAAACCTTATAGCAGCCATCCAGTACCTACCTGAAGGGGCTACAGGAGATATGGGGAGGGTCTCTTTATCAGAGAGTGTGGTGATAGGATGAGGGGCAACAGTTTTAAACTGAAAGAGGGGAGATTTAGATTAGATATCAGGAAGAAATTCTTTGCTGTGAGGGTGGAGAGACACTGGAACAGGTTGCCCAGAGAAGCTGTGGCTTCCCCGTCCCTGGAGGGGTTCAAAGCCAGGCTGGATGGGGCTTTTAGCAACCTGGTCTAGTGGGAGCTGTCCCTGCCCATGGCAGGGGTTGTAACTCAATGATCTTCAAGGTCCCCTCCAACCCAAACCATTCTATGGTGCTATGACTCTGCACCCCTCTGCAAGGGAAGCTCCACTTATGCGTAGGGTGTCTCCTCTGTACCACATGTCTAATTTCTGTGCTTCTTAAAGGCTTTGGGAAGCGGCAAATTTTAAAAGACCAATTAGAGTAACTTTTATAGGGAAGAATGCTACATAACATATAATAATTACTACAATAAATTCAGTTATGAAAATGACATCAAACCTTAATTCATTCAGCTATAAGCCATCTGTCAGCTACCAGCTGCCCAAATATACCGTCAATCAAGACTTCACCTCCTCCTGTGGATCATGTGATACCTTGTTTCCCAAGTATCAGGCATCAGGTACTCTGTATTTCTCAGAGCAACATCTTAGCCCCCATATCCTCTGTACCACCAGTCATTTCCTTTTATACTCTTGGAAGCTATCGAACTATGGGCTGCTCTAAAACCATTCAACAGCCACCAGTGGGTTGAAGTTCTTGGTTGTTTAGACCAGTCGAAAAATGAGTCTATAAAGAATTGTGCTTTGGGTGCTCTCGATCCCCTCCCGGAGAACCTGGGTGAGTCCTTGGGGCAGTCTCAAATGATTTCAGCATTTTAGGGAGCACCCAGTCCTCCATGTCTATTAAGTGGAGTGCTCTTAAATAGACCATAAGCATTGTCCAAAAAGAAGGATGGTGTGTTAACCGGATGGATAAACAGCAAGAATAGCCTGGGAAATAGCCAGTACCTCATGCTAGTGGACCGTGGGCTTTCTCTACAACCTTCAGACGAAGGATGGTTTATGAATCTATGGAAAAAGACCCTGAAGATCTGTGAAAGAGCTCCTCAATTCAGTGCCTGTTCATCTTCAACTGTTCATGGTCTCACCAGACTTTGGCTCACAGCAGCCCCTACAGGTTAGACCTGAATGTAAGAGAATACAGAAGCAGAAGACAGATTTTTATATCTCAGAAAATGCTGGGTATTTCAAGTTTCCTAACTGATTTCCATCAATACGAATTAAAACAACACATTATTTCTTCTTTTTTTTTTCTATAATGAAAGAAGAAAATCTGAACAAAGTCAGCCACTTCCTTTTATCTTGCTTTCCCCCTAAATTAGATAAATAAAAATGTATCATCTTCATAGCTTAGTAACATAAAATGAAAGAACTGCAACTACTTGTCTCAAACAAGGAAAGGAAAATTTATCATTCTGTAAAAAAACAGGACAGCTTTCCCATTTTCTAATCACTTTTCATAGACATTGATCCAAAGATGGATTAGACAGCATGAGCCACATTTATCTTTCAGATTCCCTGGTATACGCTCTGAATTACTTCATTCTGGTCCTAGAATCATCAATGTCATGGGGAGAGACCATTTGGGTCATGAAATATCCTTCAAGATGACACCAGAGGCAATGAAAACAGCATGGGAGTAGCTGGTTCTAGGGGAGTTAGCACAGAATGCTCTGTAGAAAGCACTGAATTCCTCTGCAGGTTATTCAGGGTAACTATAAAAATTGGGTATTAAAAAACAACCAAAACAAGACAACAACCACCAAAACAAAAAAAAAAACAACAACCAACAACCAAAAGAAAAGGAGAAAAAATCATCATCATCATCATCAACAACAACAACAAAACAACAACCAAAACAAAAAAAAGCTTCAAACACAAGGAAATGCAGCTTAACAGCTTGCACATCTGATCGTTTCTGGCTGAAGTGAGAAATGAAAGCTGCCGTAGCCCAGCCTGTCACTCTCCTGTGCTCTATTTGTGCAAGACACTGGTGCCTCTCCAAAGCAAAAGAGTTGCAGCAGGATCCAGGTGCTCTGAATGAAGTCAGCCTGGACCCTTGAAGGCAGCACAAAGCCAATGTGCGGAAGAAATCATGGTAGGGAGGTGCCTTGCTCCACCACTATCACCTTTCCAGAGCCACCGTGAGTCCAGCACAGGTGACCCTTTGCTTGTCTAGCTTTTGGAGGAGAGAGCTGTGTGGATTATCTCTATGTCTCTGTCTTTGTTAGGTATTTAGAGGGTTATGTTGGCACTGCCTCTTAAACACCTTTTTGTCCCAAATCCTCTTCCTCTGCCTTAAAGAGACATCCAGTCAAAATGAAAGCCATGGGTAAAAGAAGGAGAATCCCAATGCAACCAGGGTGAAGAAGACCTCCAGTTTGCCCTATGCAGAAGGTTTTACCCCACCACTGGGTCTGGGTGCTCCCTCCCTTCTCACCCCTCCAGCAGAGGAGCCTCCTCTGCCATCCTGGCACCAGGCATGAACCCATAAACATTTCTCCCCTCCTCAACAGCCAGAAGCTCACAGGCTGTGTCAGGCCAGAGTAATAGCTCTGTCTCTGTGAGTTACTGCTTTCGGCTCCTGTCTCAGGCCATTCCTGGCTGTCTCCAAGGCACCAGGCCCTGGGCCAGCTCCGGCGCCTTTTACAGCCGGATTACACAAACCTCTCTCCAGGTTTTTCGTTCTTTTCTGTGCATGGCTAGGTTTTCCTTCTTGTCTGCAAAGATTGCTAAGACCCCACAGTGGGGCTGGGGGAAAATGCCAGAGCTGAAGCATGAGCACAGTGGCTGTTTCTATATGCTGTTCAAGTGGCCGAGACCTGATAAAAAAACCTTTTCCATATGGAGGGAAAGAAAAAGGGTGCTGTTCCCAGGAGCCCGCTACCAATTCCCAGGGTGCCTCTTGCCAAGAGGAGAAGATTTTCTTTTGTGTCCCAGCATCCTTGCCAGAGCTCAGCCTGGCTGACTGCATTTAACCTGCTCAGAGATCTGACCGGGCACCGAGTCCTTCTGCACCCAGTGGTGCAGATCATGGCTATGGACACAGCTCTGTGAGCTGCTGGTGTGCCGTGGTGGGGTCCATTGCTGTAAATGTGAACTTGTAATTGTTTGGGTTGTTTTTCCCCCAATTTCTGTTTTCTACGTGGATTTGGAGCTGCTCTTGGCTCAGTAGCTCCAGAGGGGCTCTGAGGTTTGCTGGTCACATTCAGTGAACATGATCAGATCTGGGTGCATCCTGATAGCATGAAGGAGAGGCTGAAGGTCAGGAGTGTGGCAGGCAGGGGGACTGTTAAAAGAGAGATTGGTTGGGAATAGAAGAACCCGATGCTGAAAGTGGGGGTAAATAATGCCATCATCAAATACAGGCTTTCATTTGATGGAAAAAGATGGAATTATTTATGAACTTCGTGTGTATGATCATTTGTGCTGCCTGTTAACTAATACAGCTGTGGACATCGGTAACGGAAAGCTTGTGGCATTACAGCAATTGTGGGAGAAAACAAAATGCTTTTTATTGAAAAAAACCTGTTCTGACCAAGCTTTTTTTTTTTCTTCTTCACCTTTTGGGAAACTTAGTTTCATTCCATTTTTGCTCTATATGTGCTTTTGTCTTTATGTGTGCCGCCTTTGCTGCATATTTTCGTGGCAGACTAATGGCCTGCAAAAACACCGTAGGGAGAAGTTTCACTTCAGGAAGTCTCAAACTTGTCTCATTAAGACACACACAGAGATAAAAGGGCTTCAGGTTTTGGTTGCAGCGGTTCTTAAATAAGCTCCAAAATAGATAATGGAATAAGTCAACAATTTTATCACCTTTTCTGTCATATTAGTATTAATCACCATTGTGTTACATCATGGAATAAAGTAAGAAAAACACCAAGAGTGTAAGAAAAGCTCTGTGTCATAGAGTTTAATAAAAACCTCAGCTGCAGGTTTCAAGAACTGAAGCATTTTACATTCTTCTGAACAATACTTTTCTAGAACTTGATATTTTTTTAAGAAATAATTCTCTCTTTCAAAAGACTTTTAAAAAGTTATTTTTCCCCCTTTGAATTAAAATAAAGATAATTTCAGAATGTTTTCCCTTCACTTTGAGAAGACCTGATTTGTGCATTTGCTGCTCTCGAGCCATTAAATCGCCTCACCCAAAGCCTTCTCCCTGTGAGCAGCTGCCGGGGATGCAGCAGCAACTTCAAATGGATCTTATTTTTATATTCAGGGAGAAAGTTTGGAAAAGCACAATTTGTGGCTTGGGGGATGTGGTTAAAGCTGTTCCTGTAGGGATAACGCTGCAGTGCCTTTCCTGTCGGCATTGCAGTATGGGGCTGGGATAAACAACAGACTTACAAAAGCATCTTAGGAAAGGACAAAATCAGAAGCTGAGGTGGGTGGTTTAGCATCTAGTGGATGGGTATTTAGGTTTCCTAAGGAGGTACAGCAATCTCTGCAGCATCCTGGGCTACAGTCATGGCCCCAAAGTCTACACGTGGCTTCTTCTCCCCTCAATCAATATGTTTTCGTGACAACATCGAGCTGTGACACGTCCTGGGCTGCATGTCACCTGCATGTCTGTCTCCTCACCTTCTCCCCAGATTTCTTCTCTCCTTGTCATCCACCTCATGGCTGCCTTTCCTCCCACTCTTTCTGCCAGCTGCCACCTTCCCTTTGGCAAGTGGCTCAGAAGGGCTCTGTGATCCTGTCACGAGTGGGGAAGCCTTTTATTGCCCCATACTGGAGCATTCTTGTGGGGGTAATTAACTGTGAAAAACATCACTCCTGGTTCAGGGGGGAGAAGCTTAGTGGAACAACTAATTTAAAATCTTTGCATGGACTCCCCTTCATGTACGCACTGAAGAATACACCCGTTTTACAGAGCCTGGGCTCTCTCCGGAGTCTTATCTTGGTGTCTATCGACAGAAACACTGAAAGATGTTCTCTGGATTGATATCCGTGGTGGGATGCTGGCAGGAGGCTGGGCTAGTGGCAATCGATAAAGCCTCAAAGGCTTGGTGTGGAGTTGATGGAAATGCTCTCGGGTTCAGAGCTGACGACGATCCAGCCCGTCAAACAGCAGGGGTTCGCTGGCAAAACAGTTAACATGTTTTGCTGCAATTAAATGGCCTATAAATAGCCGTGACACATAAGGAATGTACTCACATCCATATAAAATGCACTCCATGGATGTTCAGAAAGACCTCACTGCAATCCGGATTTTTAATGTAGGGATTTTCTGTAGAAGGAGAAAAAGATCTTAAATTCTCCAAATTATGTTCAGTTTTTAAGTCAAAATGCAAGTGGTGGAAATCTCTGCTGAAAGCTGAAATATCTAGGCATTAGGTGATGGAGACAGCTCGGAGGGAGGGGGGGGGAGGAGGGGGGAGAAAGGGAAAGTTAGTATTTTCTTCCTGAAAATAAACCGCTTACACACCAAGTGTAATATTCATTGAAGCCCCACTTTATTTTGGATCAGGACTTTCACAGAAAAAATTGCTTTTGATATAAAAGAAGGTATTTTATACCAAAAAAAAAGGTATTTGTTGCATGGGCACTAACCTCTCTTTTTTTTCTTTCTTTCTCCCTCTCTTGTTTCTTACACTTTCCTCCTCTTGCAGCAAGAAAAACAGCAGACACCAAACAAGAGACCCTGGGAAGGAATCAGGAAAGTCCAGTCCCCACCATCATGGGTTAAAAAGGACATCGAACCTGTGGCACAGTCTCCCCTAGAACTAAAAACTGTAGAGTGGGAGAAAACAGGGGCCACCATTCCCCTGGTGGGACAAGACATTATTGACCTTCAGACAGAGGTCTGAGCGGAAAGGGAAGAAAGGGACTTTTTTTTTTTCCGGAAAACAAACGATACAAACAAAACAAAACCACGTTTTAAAGAAATGATTAAATTAAATCGGAACCGAGCGAGACAAGTGTTTGGTTTCTTTTGAAACCTTTGGTAAAACGGAGTAACTTTTGTATTGTTCTCAGCAGAGAGGGGGGAATATTACTTTATAGAGTATAGTAGCTGTAGGTTCAGGACAACACGAGCTTTCCCAGGTAGGACTGGAGAAGAAGTGAACCTGGAAGAGAGCGAGGAGGAGGAGAGGAGGCGGAGGGTGGGGAGGGACTGCAGGGGACAAGCCCTGCCGAGATGCTTTGGGGGCTGCTACCGTACGCCGGGAGCCTTCCTGCTCTGCCGCAGGGAGGTGTGGAAGGAAGCCCAGCAGCCACCGTGAAGGGCCAAGAAGATCAGGGTTGTTTGGGGACTCACCTGCGGGAGCCTCGCTGGGATGATGCGATCTGACTGTAGATCCCTGGGGGAGACCTAGCCTTGAGGGTCTGTGGCATCCCTTTCCAATCCTCGCCGCCCCCACCTCTCCCTCACCAGCTCCAAGAAAGAAGGAGACGGGATGCACCAAGCGGTGGCCAAGAAGACATTCCCACTCCTATGTGCCAACACGTGACCTGGCATCATGGCATCCCCACAGCAGGTCTCCATGGGGCCAGGAGGGGGAAGTGGTGGCATCACCCATGGCTTAGGTGGAGAGGTAAGGTGGGGCTTCCTCCTTTCATCCCTCCACAGCCGAGCTCCTGCGTGGCCTGAGGAGTGGGACAGGCGCAGGAGGAAAGGACCACCTCCCAAAACCTGCTCGCCCTGTCTCCAGGGAGAGTGTCGAAGGTGTTAGAAAAACAGACCAACAAGAAGAATGTAGGTCGTTTCATTGACTGTTAAATAGATAAACTCAGCATGGGCCTTGCGATGGTCCTCTTGGCCTCATCCTTTTTTTTTTTTTTTCCTTCTGTTATTTTTCCTTGCTTTCGGACTCAGTTTTATTCCAAGCTGCCCCTCCCTGGAAGGCAGAGAGAGAAAGAGGGAAAGACAGATCTGCCGATGTACCTGGAGATATTTGGTATACAGAGATGTTGCCTTAGGACATTGAGACAAACTGACAACGTGAATAACGTCCACTTGGAAACAAACAAACAAAATAATCTATTTTTTTCCTTCTTCTTTTCTTTTCTTCAATAAAAAGACAACTTGAAACCCGAGACCTTTCTTTTCTTTGGCTCTTGTCATTTCGAATGCCTTTCTGTGCTGTAGGACTGCTCAGGCATGGGGTGAGGATGCCACCTGCTGAAGGTGGAAGGCAAATTACTCCGTGGAAAGTTTGGGATGGTGGGAACACGCGGCCCCTTTGTCGCTCGCTTGCAATATTTTGCTTTGGTTTTATTCAGTTTGGGCTTTGGTTATTTTTCCCTCACTGGCTCTTCTCCTCCCTCCCTCCCCACTGCCCTGAGCCAGCAGGCAGGTTTGTGGTCCTACAAGAAGAGAGAGGGGGAGCTGGTCAGGAGAGCAGGACATTGCTCATCATAAAATATTGTCTTTTTATTTGACCATGGAAAAAAATAATGATTTTCTTTTTCATCAAACATTTCTCAAGGCTATTTACAAAAAAATAACGTATCTCCATTTCACCCCCAAAAAAGTGTTGTGCAATATTTTTATCATTAAAAAATATGCCATTGACATTACACACAGACTTCATTATTTTTTTTTTTTCTCATTCCCAACACCTTCTCTGAGGTTTTGAATGATTCTCCCAGCTTTGGAGATGTGTGGTGACAAACCTCTGGTTGTGAGTGGCCGGATTGTGTCAGACAGCAGTAAAGCCTGATTAGGGTCTGAGTTATTACTGTGTGTTTGAGTCTTTTTTTTTTCTGAAAAAAAGCAAAACCCAAACATTTTTAGGAAAAAGCTAGCAATGGGTACAAGATGCAAAACAATCACTGACCCCATTTGTGTTTCCTCCACTGAGAGATGTTGCTTGACACACAAACATCCCTGCTTCGACTTCCCTTTGGGCCACCTGGGTAACATCTTTAAGGACAGTGGCATTTACCTTGCCATTAACCGTATAATATGAAGGATGGAAAGAAAAACTGAGAAAAAAAAATCCAAATAGTTATAAAATAGGGAAACTGATTACTTGCAGAAACTGTGATATTATTGTTCAATTTTAGCTTATTCTATGAAACAGGAAAGCACAAAGGCCTCCCTCAGATGCCGGGTTGTATAATATTGTAATTATTATAATTACACATTATGAATTTTAGCATACAGATATCTTTCTACTGTGTTTTAATTCTTTTCTCTCTATTTTTTTCCCCCTCCTCTGCCCAACCAAGCCTGCCCTTTTCTCTCCAACCTTCTCCATTCACCCAATCACTGCAGCCGACTTGCAGGACCTTAACAGTGTTATGTAATTAAAGAGATAAATGTTTGTTTAATAACTGTTGATATTCGACTTTCTCTGCTCAGCTCCTCCGGTTTTCCCATGCCCTGCCCTGCCCTGCCCCGTGCCTTCCCCTCCCTCCTCTCTGTGTTCATCAATTTTATTTTTATTTTTTTTCTGTACAGTTTTCAGAGCACAAAATGAATGTGTCTTATTTCTAATAAAAGAGGTGTAAACTCTAGCGATGTCTGCTTTTTAAAAAGCGCCCCTGCCAGCGCCCCACATGTGGTTTGCATCACACCTGGGTGCTGGGAAACACCTCTCCTGGATCTGCGAGTCTACCCTGGAAGAGCTGTGGCCTGGGGCCAAACTTGCCCCACAAGTCCATCTTTTTCTTTTAGCTTTGTAGCTTCTTGACACCCCAAAAAATACCTCCCCTTATGATGTCCTCTCCAGGCCACAAGGAATTCCCTTTTCTGTGTTTTTCTGCAGGTATCTCTAACCCCAACCTTGTTGCCCTCTTCCCAATATATGATGTGTGGGGGCCAATATTTAGCACGGATCAAGCAGTGTTAGTGGTAGACGGCAGTGGTGCTGGGATATAGTTTCCAATGGGACAAGGGTGATGTTGGTGCTCCCATACCTGCGTGCCTGCCAAGCCAATCTCCACCTCACCTGGATTTCCCTTCCACCCCCTGCATCACCAGGCAGGCTGTGAGCAGGAGCACGGCTCAGCGCACCAGGAGTTTTAAGGATATCGCTCATGAAAGATGACAAGAAGAGAACGGAGCTAGGGATTATTCACTTGCTTGGCGCTTACCCTTGAATGGCTGAAATCTTCCATCAAGAAAATGTGTTCTTATCTCCCTGACTCTGCTTCATCCCCAGATTGGCAGTTTTTAGGTTTGCAGGCAGGAGGCATAGGTGTCTGGCAACTCAGATCTAGGGTTGCTCCTCTCCAGAACCTTGAGGCAAAGCCATCATGGCCCAGTAGGTGCCCAGATGTAATGACTTCTCTTGGCCTGGCTGAAATGAGCTGAAACATCTGAAATGATTGTAGAGGTGAGAGGCTGCCTGGAGGCTCTTAGCACTCAATAGTGAGTCCAAGGACTTTTCCATCCATCCTACAGGGGTGTTCCTTGCCCTACATCTCCTATACCATGAGGATTAGCAGGCAAGAAGGGAAATACCAAACACCAGGCACCGTGTGAGGTGATGGGCTGGGAGGGCAGGAGAGCCCAAACCTCAGATCATAGCTCTTGAGATGGTTGAGAAGGTCCTGCTGTTTCTCATCGATGGGAGCCAGAAGGAGGGAGCACATGTCCCTGATGTGTTCATGGGACTGTAAATGACAGCACTGTCAGAGGTGGTGGTTGCAGGAGGTCACTGGATGTAGAGCTGGGTTTGGTTTACACTGTGGTCATAATGTGGTGTGGCTACAAGGGAGAGTCAAGGGATACTTCAGCTTGAAAATGGACTCCTGAGGTTCTCCTGAAGTGTTCTACGACCCTGTGATTCTGCCTTACAGCTGCCCCAGGCAATAGCCATGGGGCAAACAGAGAACACCTGCACATACACCATGATCTCACACAGAGGAAGCACAGCCAGGCTTCAGCAGTGGATAAATGGGATGTTGTACAAGTCAGAAATCATGATTCTTGGTTGCTACACTGAGAAAACATGGCTGTGCTGGAAAACTGAGATGAATCTGAAAGTTGAAGAAATGCTAAAGTATTTTCCTTGGGCTCCCCATAGGGAAAGGCCTTTATGGACCAAGACACCATTCCTGGAAGATTTGGGACCAGAGCAGAAGACTACCCTCTGTGGTGATTTCTCTCTATTCGGTAGCTGAAGTGAGTGCCTGGATTCATTGTTCTAGTAACTGAGGTGTCCAAGATGAGGTAGGATGAATCTGAGACTGAGCTGAGGGTCTGCTCCTCAGCTCCTGTTGTGACAAGATCTAAACAGAAGAAAAGCAAGAAGACTGTTTGGTTTTTTGGTTTGTTTTTCTTATTTTCCCCAACCTGCTCCTCCCAGGACAAGGTCAGTGCCTCCTGAAGCAAGTGTCCACCTTGCAGCTTTCAAGCAAATAGAAAACATCTTCACAGAAGCTTTCAACAGCCTTCTGAGTAAGGAGTCCTTAAGCTATCCATGTAGAGGACCTCTCCGGGTGTTTTCTTGCTCGGACTTACTTTCATTCCTGATTTTCCAAAAAACCTTTTATGTATCTGCGTTTCAAGACTCCCATATGCTGGCAAGCCCCTTGGGTAGGACAATTTCCTACCAAGGAAATTGGTGACAGTGTGAAACACAAGCACAGTTCCTAAGCTGAGGTCATGCAGGACGTTGTATTGGATGGTCAAAATCATTCCTTCCTGGCCTTAAAAACCTAAGAATCCTTTTAGGACATGACAGTGTATAGTGACAAGAGAGAAACTCCGTGACGACTGCATGCATATTATGTTTGAGTAATGAACATCACTCATTACGCTGGCTCATTAAGAAGTTGAGTAGCTGTTATGGCAGTAATGCCAAAAAAGAGGCCCGGGGGAATGAGGTAGTCAGGTTTCAGTCACTTTTCAGTCTCTTTGCTGATCATCTCAAGACAAGTCAACCATGCAACCTGAACTGCCTTCCTTCACCCTAACAACTCCCTGTGGAGCTCCACCTCATGGAGGCGGCCTCACTCACCTCCTGTGTCCCAGAGACATTGTGGCTTTACTATATTAGTGAGGAGCAATGCGGTTTCTGAAGAAAACAGGCAGCCACCACAAGAGCCAGAAGAGCTTTGGCATCTTGAAAGATGAAGTCCCAAGGTCACCCTCTTGGATCAGGTGCCACCACCAGCTGCTTCACAGCTGCTTGTTTCTTTGAAAAGCAACTTCTCTTGGCTCCTGTGGAGTTTGCAAGAGCCCCTTGAACTTCAAATTAGGAAAGAAAGGACAGATGTTGTGTTTTGGGGGGAAACAGAGGACAAGCAGCACTCTCAGCCTGTATGGAGGAATCCTGTGGAAGATCTGGATGGTTTTGTTCGCTTTCTTCCCTTGCAGATTTAATTTAAGAAAGAACTAAGCAGAAATGTGTTGCTCTCAGCTGCTGCACCCTGATTCATGCTAGATGACTCCACGTTTCCACTGAAAAGAGAAGTCAGTACCATGAAATTTTCTGCCATGTAACTGCCTGCAACTCTGATGGCAGCAGCTGGGAAGGTGTTAAATACTTGTTCATTAGAGGAGGTGAAAATCTAAAGGCTTAGGGCATCACGCAGAAAACAGGACATCACCAAAGTGATGTCGCTTCAGTTAATTAATCCAGATTTCTAGAGGAAACCAAGTACCTGCCCAGTCATCAAAATCAACATGTCCAGAGCAGAGTCAGTTGTGACGGGTGGTTTTCTGATGGGGCCAGGAGTGCTTTAGCGTTTTCACACGCCCACGCTCAGCATGTGTATATCACCCTGTTCTGAGAGCCACTGCCGTGTCCTTAGCACGGCTCGTGGGGCAAGATACTATATGTGATGGACAACAGTGCTCTGACCCTAAATCTCTGACACATGTACGTGCATATAAGCACACACACACGTATATATTCTCACACCCCCTCATCAACAAGTACTTACCTGCTACTTCTTAAACACCCAGGTAAACCACCATAAATGTACAAAATCATTAAAATGCTTTGAGACATGTTAAATATACCACATTTTTTCAGTGTCGGGCTGGCTTGGAAAAAGCACTCAGACAGCAGCTAAGATTTATGCAAGAAATGTGCTCGGTGCACTCCAGAAAGAGAATGTGAATTAAGCAAGATGCAGCAATTAATTAGCCACAGTAACGTTTGGCTGATCTGCACATCTGCAGCAGCTTTTTGTTGTGTTTTGTTTGGTTGCATTTTTGTTGTTGGCTGGGTTGGTTTTTTTTTGTTGCTTGTCTATTTATGATGTGGAAACTGAATTTTTCAACCAAGCAGACTGGTAATAAAGTACAGCTTTAGCAAAGGAAAAGCAAAGCAGAAGAATGTTTCTCACCTAATCTTATTGGACTGGCTCATTTTTGCCTCCTGTGGGTGACCAGCTGCGTATGAACTATTTAATTCCAAGCTCAGCAAGTTGCTGCCATCCTGCAGAGATCAGGACAGGCATTAAAACCACAGAGCTCAGGGCACAGAGGTGAAAAATGAGCTTGGGTTCCTGTTTGGGGGTAGCACTGCAGGAGATAACCTGAATTTTTCTATGGAGCAGACACTGAGCAGAGACTCCTGAGATGAAGACTCAGTTTCTGGCTTTGTCACAGGCTTCCCTGTGTCACTTTTGCATAAATGCCTTAATCTTCCCATATTTTGGCTTCCCCAATTTGTTGGGCACCGGTGGTGATGCCCAGTGTGGCTACATTTCCCTCTGTGTCTGGCAATGGAGACACTATTATTTATTTATTTTTTCTGTCTAAAATGGAAAATGTCAGCTTCAAAGACATGGAAATTCAAAATTAAAATACAGCACTTCGTGGCAGCACTTTGACAAGTGACCTCTCCAAAAGTGGAGCAATGACTGAAGAAAGTTATGCAAATGTCAAGAATGATTTGAAAGCTAGAGAGAAAGAAGGAGGCAAACTCTGCAGGCAGCAAGAGAAGTGCAGGTGAGTTTCTGTTCGGGGGAAATAATTAAATGAAAAGGCAAATTGTCGTCTCCTGGTCTGTGTGGGCAGAGGGTTTTCAGGGAATGGACAATCAAAGGGTCGCTTAATGTATATCACTAGTTTCTTGGCTTTGATCTATTGTTGTCTGAAATAATTGGCAGCTTCTTCGCCTCAGCTCACGTTTGGACCTATTATTAATATTTTTAACTCAAGCTTTGAGGCCTCGGCAAACATAAGCTTCCATCACTCATAGGTATTTTGCATTTACATGGAAAATAAGGGGCCATGTCCTCTTCAAAAGGCTTGCAACCTGTTTGAAATACAGGAAAAGCAGAGAAGCTTGACTTGAGCACAAAAAATACAGCAGGAGAGGGAAGGCCCAAATGTTGATCATCCGGTTCCTCCACAGAGGCCCTTTAGGCCAAACCACGGTACCATTTGATGCACTAAATCCTCTCACACAGTTATTGCCAAATTTTCTGGAAGAGGTCAAAGGCCTAGAAGAAATTGCTGTGTCACAATTGCTGCCCACAAAATAAAGTCTCTTCTGACTGAGATAGGGAAGGATTGGCATTTCAGGGCTGACACCTACTGCTTGTTAATGAAAATATGTGATTTAAAAGTATGGCCTTATTGATGCTGTGTGTCCACCTAGGCCAGGACAGTGCAAATCAACTTGGTTTATATAAAGTCATTCACATTTAGTGTCAGGCAGGGCTTTGGGCTCATTATAAGACTAATAAAGACAAGAGAAAACAGAAAATGGATCCCACTGCATAGATAGTTAACCAACAAGTGTTTTTTCCATAGTAATTATCTTCCCTAAATAAACAGCTGATTTCCCAGAACTTAGATCTGCAATCGGAATAATTTGCCTGTTCTCAGCAAATGGTCTCATGGACTATTGCACTGTGGTATTGGTAGAGAAAACGTGAGTAATAGATAAGGCAGAGGCTGGGGAATAAAAGATTACAATGGCAGTAGGGCAGGAGTCAATAATCCTGTTCCTCGGTTAAGTTGAAGATTTTGTCTTATTTAATATATTTGAAGCCTTGGAACAAAAAAGTTAAGCACTTGTCAAGAAAGAAGGCAAGACTCTGAAGGACTTTGTCAATACAGAGAAGGATTGACACATCATCGAAGGAGAACTAGATGCCTGGTGAGAGCAGGGAGAGGAACAAAATAACATTTCATACTACAAAGCGCACAGTAAAGCTAAGCACAGAGTTCATGCTGCAGCCTGGGAGGCTCAGCAGATGGGAGCAACAAGGAAGCGAGGCTTGGATACATTCAGGACAATCATCAATCAGAGAAAAATCAAATGCCAAGCTCGGGGAAACCAGGAAAAACCTTTCCAGGAGCAGCAAAGAAGAGGAGATGACATTTTGCCAGCACCTGGTGAGATTCCTGTGGAGTAGTCTGTGCCTTAAAGGGGCCTGGGGCTGTCTGGGCTCCCGGTGCCTCCTTGGTGGTGAGACCAGCACAACCAGTCACACATGGTCAGAGAAGAGGGATTCAAACTGAGAAGGAAGCTCAGAGGAATCAAGGCCATGTGGTCCGAGAGAGACTGGCTCCTTCAGTCTAGTTAAACCATGTCAAATTATGACTGTTATGATTTTTAATCTGTCCTCCAGATATGGGCAGGCTCCTCCCAGACTTGTCCTATGCAGGTATCCATAGACCCTTTCAAAAGGGATGGAAAAGGGATCTAAGAAGCAAGCAGTGCCCCCTCCTTATCCCAGCTTGTCCTTCCAAGAAGAGCTATGAAGAAGAAAATCAGGGAACACCGGATGACAGAGAGGAAAAGCAGGGAGTTTTCTTTCTTTTTTTTTTTTTTCCTTTCCCAGGCTGACTAATTATAAAACTCTTCAGAAAGGTTCCTGCCGAGCAGGTGAGGAGCTGAGATGAAACAGCAACTTAATCCACAGGGATGAACTCCATCAATGATCCAATTATTTAGGATTTGATGTCTTTTGTGTCTCAGAGTGGGCAATTCCCAGCCCTGTGTACAGAGATGGACAGCATTTCACACCAGTGGAATTAGGGTGGGGGGAAGGCATTGCAGAAGACTGCCTTGATTTACAAACGAAGGCGATTAGCATATAAATTGGTACTATAGGTTAGTGAGCAGCGTAGCCTTGCCGAGTTGAATGAATCAGCAGGGCTGAGTCTGTGGGAAGGAGGCAAATTAAAGTCTCTGCTCGTATGGCTCACTTTTAGAGCGCCTGCAAGAGAAAATGAAAGTCGTTTTTTGTGTCGACTTTATTTATCTTTGATTATTTTTCATTTGCTGCTGCTTTAATTTCTCCCTTCTCCTCTCTTCTGCTGTCTCCCTTCTCTCCCTTTCTCAATTGCTTGCTCTCTGATGGGGTCCTACACATCTGTCCAGCACTGCAGATCCTGATTATTTCTCACCTAACATTGAGTAGCAAAGCCAGTGTGTGTCTTCTTTCTTCTTTTTTTCCTAGATATTTTATCTTTGTGTCCCGTCCTCCTTTATCCTTTTTTCTTGACCTCTCATCTTTTCTCATTATCTCTATTATTTGTTGCATCTCCCCCTCCCTGCTTTTACAGTTCCTCATGAGAAAGCGAGCAAAACTCCAGGCATAGAATGAGGGTAACAGCACTGATTTCACTGTGCTGTTTCAGTCACATCCCTCTCTCTGTGCTTGGAAATGGCTTTAAAACCACACCTTTTTCTTTTTGACCTCTGGAGGATAAATGCAGTAGAAGTGAAGGCGCTTAGCTATTCTGATGGTGTGACCCTTGAACAGAAAGACACAGATTGTTTCTCTCAGTCCCTCCCTGCTCTAGGTTTTCCTCCTTTTCACCCTTTCCTTGATTTCTCATTCTCTGCTCATTCTCTCTTGAAACAAGCTCTTGTAACGGTGCCTTTCTTGGACTCTGCAAAGAAGGATGAGAAAACCCCTCCCTAGCAGGTGGTCTGGGTGGGAAGGGAAAACTCTTCATCCTGGCCTTGGCTCTGATCCATATTTCTAGCTGTATTCTGCAGGGATCTATCCCTCTGCCTGAGTGACCATCAGGGAAGTAGGCACATCCTTACATTATCAAGCACATTGGTGAGGGGCACCAGCCACGTCACATTCAACACTGCCTGTGCACACTGTATTGCCTCAACTTCCTAAGGCACAGCTCAAAACACCTTCTGTGTATTCAGTACATCAAGAGTGCAACCTTCCACAGATCACCTGCATTGAATGATATTATTGGCTATCATGGTTTTATCACAGAATCACAGAATGGTTTGAGTTGGAAGGGACCTTAAAGATCATCAAGTTCCACCCCCCCTGCCATGGGCAGGGACACCTCCCACCAGACCAGGTTGCTCAAAGCTCCATCTGACCTGGCCTTGAACACCTCCAGGGATGGAGATTTCACAACTTCTCTGGGCAACCTGGGCCAGTGTCTCACCACCTTCAGAGTGAAAAACTTCTTTCCAGTATCTAACCTAAATGTACTTTCATCTTGTTTTTGAAGTAGAACTTCAGATTCCTAAATGTGCAGGGGGCAAAGGACCTCTGGAGGTCTCTGGTCTAACCCGCTTGCCTTTCCTAGGGAGCCTGTAGTTTCTATTGTGAGACTCAACCCCACATTGTCCCACCCTCTCTCTGTTTTTTGAGGGATGCTGTTGTTGCAGAGGGGATTGTGCAGCAGAGCTCTGTCTTCTCTGCTTGTTTACCAGGAATTGGTGCACAAGTATGAGAAAGCGATAATTTTCTGATCTGTTTTCATCTTTTCTGGAGCATAGGTACTTAATACCCTGAATTACAGTTCTCTCAGTTAACTGCCAGCCATTTCCACCATCACTGGAAATATCTAGTTTAAAGCCATCCATTCCACATTGGAAAAATTATTGACAAAGATGCTCTTACCTCGCTATGTTAAATGGGTCCCACTTCCTATTTATGGTTCTGGTTCTTGAAACAGGCACCATTGCTCTTAAAACCAAGGTGGTGCCTGCTTGGGTTTTATGAGCAAAAGGAACAGGCCCTGCTTTTGAGAACCAGCCTATCAGGAAAAACACGAAGAAGCTGTTGACTGCAGTGGCCCCAAGAAGCTGCCAGAGCGACTTGTTTTCTGACTCACTAAAGGGTACAGACAATGCAAATGTCCCAGGGCTTGCCCACATCTCCCTTTTGGCTCAATCAAAATGATGTAATGTAGGTTTTTCCTTAAAAAATACAGATATAGTGGTTAATGCACTTAAGCCCCTGGCCATGCTTGCATTTTGCAAGAGCAGTTTGGCTGTTGGTCTCCATACGCTGCCTTAAAACATGTGCCTTGCTCCAAGAGTTTTATTTTTATACACGCTGACTGAAGATGAACTTATGCAAAGAAACAAGCAGCTCCCCTTGCACTCGTGTACATTCATATTTAGCCGCTGTGGGCAGTAACATGGAGCAGGGATCATGTCTCCAGGCTGGCTTATGGGCCATGAGAGCATCTTCCATCTCTCCTAGCTCTGGTTCTGATGAAGGTGATTTAAAAAGAAAAATTGGTTTAATAAAGAGCATCTCACTGTGTGATATACCAGCCCTGGGGTAGCAGTATATTTATCTGCACACATTATGGGTTTAATTTGGTCCATGCAAAACCTAGAGAAAACCAATTAAAAAAACCTTATTAAATAACTCCTCATCCAAAAAAAAAAAAAAAAAAAAGTGGAGTTCAGTTGAGTAACTGGAGCCAGGGAAATGAAGAGAGCTCCTGGGGTCTATCAGATGGGGAGAGAGGGAAGCTGTGTGCCAGCTCCCTGTGTGGTTTTTCTTTGCCACGTTTTTCCCATATGTATGATGGAGAGGACACCTATATGTTATGTGAGACTTGGTGAATCCCTTAGAGAGGGCTGAATGGAAGGTGCTGGAGAGGAACAAGGAGTGAGACTGCCCATACAATGCTGAATTACAGCTGCCCTTGATTAAGGTATTATCCTCATAACATGAGTGCAATTTTTAAACAGGAGGTTTTTTCCTTATTGAAACATGTGGGATTTTTTTTCTACCTCCACGTGAAGATCTAATAAATAAATTGTTTTCTCCTTTCATTAATTTTTCATGTACGAAGTCCCTGGTATAATTACTCACCCTGAAATAAACCACCTCAGCCCTGTTCAACTGAGTTGTAAATATTGATGGGAAAGAACAACTGGCAGAAATGTTTCCTCTGAGCATTCGAAGGCAAGTGAGTTGTAAATACAAATGCAACTGGCTGGCATTTTCCAGAGCAATGGAAAGCCTCTTGCTTGAATTTAGAAATAAGAGCCCAGGTGGTGGGACAGCATCCTTGGAGCAGGACTTCTGGATAACTTGCCCTTCTGCAGTGATTCTGTAATCTCAGCCCCATGGCTTTGGGCAGATCACTTGTTATGGGACTCAGTGGAGACACTGGCACCTAAAATGATGTCTCCAAACTCCCTTGATAGTCCACAGAGAGCTAGTCAACCTTAACAATGAAGCTTGAAACATCCTAACATAGATAGATATACAAAATATGTCACTTGAATCATTACCGAATGCACCTTTTTGTTTTTGTGTGCTCTAAAATGGGTGACCAGGTTTCAGGGAGAAAAACTGCAGTTCATAGAATCATAGAATGGTTTAGTTTGGAAGGGACCTTCAAGTTCCAACCCCCCTGCAAGGAGCAGGGATACCTCCTACTAGACAAGGTTGCTCAAAGCCTCTTAAATGCAGATTAGTCCAACCCTGCTTTCTTGCTTCTCAACTCTAGTTGTGCTTTTCAGTTGCTGTGGATTGATCAGGTTGGTTCAGAAGAGTACCAATGACTGAAGAATAAACAGGGTGCAGGAGAAGAAAGAGTTTTGCCTTTGAATGTCCAACTCTCCTGGAAAAATTGTCTGCTTAGAAATTACCACAGACTTTTCCCTCAAGGAGTCAATATTGGCTCTCTTATTAAGAAAGAGATTTACAAGGTAATGCACAATGATACTGATTCAATGTTCCAGATGTAGAATGATGTTGCCTAGAAAATTCTTCAAAGCAGAAGAAGGAAAGAAATAGACTTTCCTCAGGAATATGGTTTAGTAACTCCTCAGGAATATGGTTTAGTAATTTTTATTTCCTATTTCTTATTTATTTTTTTGTCAGAGTTAGGTTGATGGTTGGACTAGATGATCTTTAAGGTCCCTTCCAACCTAGACGATCCTATGATTGTATGATTCTTGTAGCAACTTAGTTTGATTTTCTGTTGCAAATCAGACTGTCTCTGTCTTGAAGTTTTTATCAGTAGGTACTTGAAAATATTGTGCCCAGAAAGAGACAATGCAGAGGAATCTAATTACCAATGTCTTTTACCAATGCCCCTGTTTTTCTGAATTAAAATTGTAAAAGCAGAAATATTCATCACAATTTTTTGAAGACTGAAATAAAGGCATCAGTCAAGTGGTTGAAGCTGATGTCTCTCTCCGTCCTTCTTATCAAATACTTGACTTCCAGAGATGTTTTCCAGTTGAATAAGGGTGCTTCAGCTGGCTCTGGTACATACAGAGGGATTTGCTAGGATCATATTTTCATGCTTAAAATCAGTGCCAGCAAGCAATGAACTGATGAGGTCATGGATTTCCATAGTGAGAAACAGGATCTGTGGTTTGTTTCCTCTTTGGTAGATCCAAGCTCAGGATCCTCAGCTGCGTATTCCATGTTTCTATAGCAGATGTGTTCCTCCATCTTTCCCCAAAAATATGTGGGACCTAACAGAAACCTATTCAGGAATCTTGCTTTTCAGGTCACAGACACTGTGCTCCATCCACATAGAAGAGTTGCATTTTACACTGGATTCTGAGATAAATGGTCCCTTGAATTAGAATAAATGTCTTCAACCAGCTTTTGCCCATAGCTTGATCCCTGTTTCAAGGTATAAGGTTGTGTGTTGTCAACACTGGATGTTAATGTTAGACCAGGAAAACAGAAAAAGTTGCTTATTCATCCCTCATGTACCTCTCCAGTGCATCAGGATACAATTTCTTTCTAAGCTGCACTTTGAAATGTTGTTGTGCCCCATGTGGATTATAGTGACTCTTCTGGATGAGGAGAGACCCAGGTACACTCCAGTTACCAATATGAATGGTGGTTAAACATCAGGTCATATTGTTCCCTATCAATTGTCATTTCAGATTCAGAAAAAATACATCCTCTGAATTCTAGTATAAATATTCTTAATAAAGGTGAAATCTTAGAATTTTTTTTTCCTTTTTTCCTTTTTTTTTCCTTTTCATTTTAATTCCCCTTGTCCTACAAGGGCACCATTTCTTTCAGAATGCATTAAGATTTACCATCTCATTCTCTAGCAGTTTATTGCTGGGTTACACGTGGGAGAAGATTGCTTTAACAAGTGCTTACTAGTAAAGAGCTCTGCAGTTGATGTGGCAAGAAAGAACATGAAAAGAAACTCCCCTAAATCCTAAGAAAAGTTTAATGTGCATATAAATAAATAAATAAAGGTTGCATTAAAAACCTTATATAGAGTGAGGGGGATGGTATATAATACAGCAAGCTCTAGTGGCTTTCATAAGCTGGAGAAACTGATTTTTATTATCTCTTTTTCTGTTGAAAATGTCTTTCGTACAGAAGATGGTAATTCCCTTCCTGGTAAGTGTAGGAAGGAAGTTCATATACTTAAGTAGGAGCTCAGAAGGGTTTCTGCAATTTTGTCAAATCTTCTGTCTCATTAAACAGAGACACAGATGGATCTTACGTAAGAGAATCCACAAGATGTTGCAATGGATCGGCCTTTGTCTGATGATGATGTTTTGAAGGTGCTCTGGGGAGTCTGGACTATTTTTATTTAAGGGTTTTCGGTTAGGGAGACAAGATGACTGGGCAAAGTCTTTACAACACAGCTTTCAGCACATTTGATTAAACTCGTTATGGGTATCTCTGCATGGAGGATGTGGGCTTTTTGTTGTTTTTTGGGGGTTGTTGGGTGGGTTTTTTTAAATAAAAAAAAATAAAGAAATAGTGGACCTCCAAAGGGACCAAAATTATTCTTTAAATGTAATTAAACTACGTCATTCCTTTGACCTAATAAATAAATAACTTATGCACACTGCAGCACAAATTTGCAATTGAAACATTTTGGAAATATCTACCTAATTCCTGCAAAGAAGAATGCTTTGACTCCACCTTTCTAAAAGAAATGTTTTTTTCAGTTGGCCTCTAACTGAAAAGGCTTTTCTGAAATACTTTAAAACCTTAAAGTGAAGCAAAATATTCAATTACAAGTGAAGAAAACATGAAAGCAAATCCCAAACAGAACCAATTTAACTTTCAGCTTTGTACCAATCCAGCTGAATCACACCCATTTATTTATTTATTTATTTATTTATTTTTATTCAGACACTGAACTCTGGCTTTGTATAATTCTGAGGTTTTTTTACTTCTTAGAAAAGCTGCCTCTGGGAGAAAGTGGATGCTTAGTAAACACCAGTATCCAGGCACAACTATTCTTGCTCTATATTTAGGGACATTGTGTTGCAACAACCTTGAAAAAAGTGCCCTATGTCTCCCTAAGTGCTGTGCCATCCTACAGCAGAGAGGAGTCTTACATAAAGAGCTTTGGCTTATGTTGATGAAAAACTTGGTCTGTGTTCTTCTAAGGACAATTCTGGGAAAAATGAAGTCCTGATTGTTGACTGAGTATCTAGACAGTACTTTGTCACAGGAGCAGTTGACTGAATCATAGCTAATGGCTATCATTTGTTTTCATCTCTATTTCAGTAAACCCTAACAAAATTGAAAGCTTGTTTCGTAAAAAAGGACTACCCACTGTGATGAAACAGCAGCAAAGACCTGGTGTTCCTGAAAACTTGCTTTAGTGTGGTGTTTTGTATTAGATTTTAAACCCATTATTCCTCGGGGGAAATACTTTTTCCTGCACTATGAAAGGTAGGTGGGAGACCACAGTGTCTATACTTGATAATAGGATCTCAGATTAATTCGGGCTGGAAGGAATCCAGGAGGTCTGTAGCCCAACCCTCTGCTCAAAGCCAGGTCAGCTATAAGGTCATATGAGGCTGGTATGGAGAAATAGGAGGAAAGACATCCATTTGCCCACATCAGCATCTATCGACCTGCACTGGGTCTGAATAAAGCTAAATACCTCTTTCTCTGATCTGCTCAGGGAAGCCTATTTTTCAATCAGAATCACGGCATCGTAGAACACCAGGTTGGAAGGGACCTCAAGGATCATCTGGTCCAACCTTTCTTGGCAAAAATATGGTCTAGACAAGATGGCCCAGCACCCTGTCCAGATGAATCTTAAAAGCATCCAATGCTGGGGAATCCATCACTTCCCTAGGGAGATTATTCCAATGGCTGGTTCTTGTCATTGTGAAAAAAATTTTCTCATATGTACAGTCGAAATCTCCCCAGGAGTAACTTGGACCCATTCTCTCTTGTCTTTTCCATGTGATTTCCATGTAAAAAGGGAGTTTCCATCTTCTTTGTAGCCAACCTTTAAATACTTCTCTCAGTCTTTCCTCATAGGCCAGACTTCACAGTCCTTGGATCATCTTGGTGGCCCTTCTCTGGACTCTCTCCAGCCTGTCTGCATCTTTTTTGTGTAGTGCGGACCAAACCTGAACACAGTGTTCCAGGTGTGGACTGACAAGCGCTGAGTAGAGTGGGATAATGACTTCTTTGTCTCTGTTGGTGATGCCCATGTTCATGCAGCCCAGCATCCTGATGGTTCTCTTTGCCACAGCAGGCCACTGTTCACTCATATTGAGATTGTTGTTCACCAGGATCCCCAGGTGACTTTCCACGGAGCTGCTCCACAGCCACATAGATCCCAGCCTGTGCTGCACTCCTGGATTGTGTTTTCCCAGGTGGAAGGCCTTACGCTTGCTCCTGTTGAATTTCATAAGGTTTTTGTTAGCCCACTCTTCCAGATGATCCAGGTCTTCCTGTTGGGTGGCTCTCCCTTCCAAAGTGTCCGCTTCCCACTCAGTTTGTTGTCATCAAACTTTTCTGTAGATCTCACAACCCAACCAGCTCAGAAGGTCTAAAAAATGTTTCAGGCTTATCTAAACAGATCCCAGTGAGACAGGTCTAGCCTTTCCTCTTGTGTTAGTGCAACTCAGCTGGGCAGGTTGACTGCTAAAGCAATAATCCGTAACTACTGTAGGTCATACAAATTGGGCCAAAAACATTAAAATATTTGCTGAGCTGAGCTCAATAGAAGCAACATGTGTTGCTACTTGTTTGTACCGAGAGATGCAATTAAGATGCAACTCAGGTATTGGCTTCACTTGTCTATTCTTATCTTTTTTCCATTATTTACAACTATATAGCATTTGCAGAAAATTCTGCTACATTAGGATTCACATCCCATCGTGAAGGCTGGTTTTCACCCCATCCTTTGTAAATCAGGCTCGCATTGGCTCTATGTGAAATGTATTATATATCATGCTCATTAACACAGCATATGAACACATGGCTGAGAAGATAAGACACTTCAAGAATAGGAGAGAAGAAATGCTGATATGGCAGGCTGCCTTCCGTGGAAAGAAATGTCAGTAAAACTTCAGCACAATGAGATTCTTCAATCAACTTCCCCAATAACCCATTCCACTTGCTAACTATCCCTCTGAGTCTCTCACTGCCCGTCTTGCATATGGCATTTTGAAAAGCAACAGCAAATTATAAATTCAGAAGAAGTTTACTGAGCCATTCAGTAAAGTCCAGGAAGGCTTGCAAATTTTCTTATATTCACCTTGTATTAAGTATAGTCTCTGCAAACATTTTGAATAGGGGCAATACTCTGAATTTACCAGTCATAAATCAGTGAATTATCGCATCTGCTTTAACACAGAGTACCTCCATCTTCCATAAGTTTTCAGATGCAGAAGAGGGACTACTGAAGTCCTTCATCCAAAAATAAATGCTGGCATTTCTTTCATGCATTCAGAAATATGTTCTTAAAAAGTTGTACTTTCCATTTCAGCAAATGATAAGATCTTTATCTTGTGCCAGGACATTGCAGGCACAAAACCTGGCTTTTAGAGCTCAGGATAGTGCTGCGTTCATATCATTTGAGAACATTGATTTTTCTGGCTATAATTTCCTGGCATGTGTTGTGCTGCATCTGTATAACCAATAATTGTTGGTGAATGTTTGTTATCACTGGGAGATATGGAACTGGAGCAGAGTTTAATGCACTATTTATTGTTTTCAAAGTGCTATTATTGCACTCTCAGTGCCTTCATATGAGGCTGAGGTATCAAAACGTCAGTGTTACTTTACAGTAGACAGCACAGATTGTGAGGGGATGTGTGTTTCCATCCCATGCCAGGCTGGATATCTTCCAAATCACATTTACCAAATCTCCTCTGTTGGATTTACGTTTCCCCAATGACATTGGTAAATGAGAATAGACTGAGATATTTGGTTATGAGAATAGGCTCTCAGATATTTGGTTATCAAGTGTGCAAATGTTCCTCTTACATTTCCTTGGTAAGTTTGCTTCTTAAATTAGTGACAGTTTTCTGGGTTTATGAATAAGTAAAGAGCCTGAAGGGTGTTTGAAGTTTCAATGGGAAGAAAGAGTGGAGGGAACTGAAAGGCAGGATAATAGTTTTCTAATTTTTTCCTGTATGAAACAGATATTTAGTGTTTGAAACAGACTCTCATTTCTATGTTTTTTTATTTTACAAATAAAAAAGAGAAAAAAGCTTCCTTGAAACATTTCCACAGTTCAAAGCACTGAGTGACTTGAAACATTTCCTTTGGATTTGACAATATTTTTTTCTTTGGTTTTGTTCCAAAAAAGCAACAAAACTATTCTTTTTAAAAAAGTTCCAATGAAGCCGCAAACAATTTTTCATGCTGTGGTCTAGCAGACACATGCACATGCTGCCTCCCCAGCTGCTTCCCTGCTGGGACAGTCTGTGCTCACTGGCACTTCAGACCTACAGACTTAAAATGCAACTCAACGCTGAAGAGACGCCTCTCAGATCTCTCCAAAGAGTATTTGTTCCCTCCAGGAGTTAACTATTACTTAGAGGAAGATGTTGAACATGCCTGAGGTTGCACAGAGTGCCAGATGTCTCAACTTGAGCTATCTTGCCCTCTGCAATGTGCGTTCATGCATTGGCAAAGGGGAAAAGAGCATGAAGTCAGTCTTCGCAGAGCACAGATGTTTCCTCCCTCAATTCCTGACCCGCTCTGTGACCAAAGGCTATCGCTCAGAAAGATTAGTGGTGATTAACCACCTACAAACCCAAAACATCAAATAGCACCTTCTGTAGCCTCTGTGCCAGTCCTGCCCTGATCTTAGCAGGGAGCAGAGATGCACAGCTGAGCACAGCTTTTGGAAGTGCAAAGACAGGGGACTCGTTTGAGTGGGAAGAAGAGTGGTTTTGCTCATAACCTGAAGCAGAGCCTGTGCAAACTCAGTCAGATGAAAACCAGCAGCAGAATCCCTCCTGATGCCAAGAGGTCAAGCTTTCTCCACTTTCCTCAGCCCTCTGGAATGGTCTGGGGTGAAATGCCAAATCTATTCCCTCTACTCTGCACTGGTGAGGCCACAACTGGAATACTGCGTCCAGTTCTGGGCTCCCCAGTTCAAGAGGGACAGA